>APFE031505533.1:8128-41087 GCA_000404065.3 Pinus taeda
AAACTCAAGATGGAGGATCTGTTGGTGGATAAAGATCAGTGGATCGCGGTAGATCCGGGTACTAAACCAACGGGAGTGTTCGATGAAGAATGGAAGAAGTTGGATTGGAAGGCAAAGAGCAAAATACGATTGTGTGTCTCAGATTTAGTATTGTTGAATGTATCAGGGGAAGCTACGACGAAGAATTTGTGGGACAAGTTAGGGACTTTGTACCATTCTAAGTCTCTGCTGAATAAATTGTTCTTGTGGAAAACATTGTATAAGCTGAGGATGAAAGATGGAGACTCGGTGAGAGAGCATATGAATGCATTTAATACTGTGGTAAATCAGTTAACATCTGTTGATATTAAAATTTCAGATGAAGATAAGTGCATTAGTTTGTTGTGTTCTCTACTAGATTCATGGGATAGTTTGGTTACTGCAATAGGTAGCAATGCAACTTCCTTGTAGTTTGATGAAATAGTCTCATCCTTGTTGATGAAAGAGATGAGATGGAAAAATATGGAGAGACAAAATGGTGATGCCTTGTCTATACGAGGACGGTCCCAGAACAGAAACAAAAACAAGTCATTGAGTGGGAGATCTAAATCTAAAGGGAGATCTAAATCTCTAGGAAAAACTGTAAAGGTGGTGTGCTGGAAATGTGGAAAGGAAGGGCACTACAAAAGGGAATGTAAATCTAAAGCTCCTGATAAAGGAAAGGGATCTGATGATGCTCCTTTTGTAGCGGTGAAAACCACCTCAGATAAAGGTGGGGATGTGTACTTGGCTTCTTCAAGTACACATGTAGATTATGAGGCATGGTTGATTGACTTAGGTGCATCCTTTCACTTCACTCCCCATAGAGAGTGGTTTTGCGAGTATGAGAAATACGATGGTGGTGATTTCTTCTTAGGGAACGATAGGAAAGCTAGAATCATTAGTCGCAAAAAAGTAAAGTTGAAGTTGCAAGGTGGAAGGTTTAGAACACTTCCGAGTGTTCTGCATATTTCTGCATTAGCAAAAAATCTGATTTCTATAAGCAAGTTGGACGATGCAGGTGTAAAAACAGTGTTCGAGAAGGATACCTACAAAATGGTTCGGGGAGCGCTGGTATTGATGCGGGGAGTTCGAATTGGAACTCTGTACAAGCTGTAAGGTAGCACTGTTATTGATGGGTGCAACAGTTCTGTGATTCCTAAAAGTGGAGTGGAAAATCTAGTGGTCTCTAGAGGGAAGACCATGTTGTAGCATCAAATGCTTGGACATATTGGAGAGAAGGGGCTTTGAATACTTCATGGTAAAGGTATGGTAGAAGGTATGAGTAATAGCTCTCTGGATTTTGATTTCTGTGAAAATTGTGTATATGGGAAGCAGAATCGGGTGAGTTTCACCTTTGGTAGTAAGAGGGCGAAACAAATATCAGAAATTGTGCACAGTGATGTGTTTGGACCTGTGAAGGTTTCATCACTGGGTAAGTCTGTGTACTATGTATAATTTATTGATGACTTCTCAAGGAATACATGGATATATTTCCTTAAGAAGAAACCTGAATTCTTTGACACGTTTAAAGAATTTAAGGCTCATAAGGAAAATCAGACAAAGTAGAAGATAAAGGTGCTGAGGATAGATAATGGTGGAGAGTTTTGTAGCAAGGAATTTGAAGAATTCTGTAAGAAGTGTGGCATATCACGACAGAATACTACTCCATATACACCTCAGCAAAATGGACTTGCAGAAAGAATGAATAAGACATCAATGGAAATGGCAAGAAGCATGCTCAGTGGTGTCAAGTTAGGACAAGAATTATGGGCAGATGCAGTGGATACTGCATGTTACTTAGTCAATAGGTCACCTTCATCAGCGTTGGAGGATAAGCCTCCACAAGAGGTATGGACTCGTAAAAAACCCTCTTTTTCACCTCTGAGGGTATAGATGTGATTCATATGTACATGTTCCAAAAGAGAAACGAACCAAGTTGGACAGTAAATTGAAAAGTGCATCTTTATTGGGTCTAAGGATGGTTTAAAGGGTTGTAAGCTTTGGAATCCAGTCACACAGAAGGTTGTGTACAACCAAGATGTGATGTTCAGAGAGGTAAAAGATGTTATTAAACATGAAGTCCAACCAAAAGAACCTGAGAAGATAGAGTTTGAGCATAAGGAGAAAGATTCAGACTCTACAACAAGGAGGAATCAGAAGATGAAGAGCCACAAACTCTGGGTGTGAGAAGATCAGTCCAAGAAAGAAGGCAGCCAGAAAGGTATAGTCCATCTACTTTCTGTTCAAATTTTGCTTTATCTATTTCTAACGACGATCCCAGAACTATGAAGGAAGTAGTAGATTCAGAGGATGGAAAACTCTGGAAAGAGGCCATGGTTGATGAAATGGCATCTTTGCAAAAAAATGAGGCTTGGGATCTGGTGGAGTTTCCAGCTAGAAGGAAACCCATTGGCAGCAAATGGGTGTTCAAGAAGAAGACAAATGCAGAAGGAAATGTGCAGAAATACAAAGCTCAGTTGGTAGGAAAAGGTTATTCCCAGGTGTCAGGAATTTATTTTGGTGATATTTTTTCTCCTGTTGCCAAGGTAACTTCTGTTAGATTACTTTTATCTATTGTTGCTGCTTTTGATCTTGAGGTAGAACAGATGGATGTGAAGACAACATTTCTTCGTGGGGATCTGGAAGAGGAAATATACATGAAGCAGCCAAAAGGCTTTTCAGTGAAGGGTAAGAAAGAAATAGTATGCAACTTAAATAAGTCTATATATGGGTTAAAACAGTTAGCAAGGATGTGGTATCATAAATTTGATACATTTATACGGGGACTTGGCTTCACCAGAAGCCAAACAGATCACTGTGTGTATTTTAAATTAATTGGTGACCGTGTTATTTATCTAGTCTTGTATATAGATGATATATTGCTAGTTGGAAATGACAAAGAAATTATCCAGGATTTGAATACCCAATTTTCCTCCAAATTCGACATGAAAGATCTTGGTGTTGTAAATTATATTTTGGGCATGGAAATTACAAGAGATCGAGCAAAGAGGAAGCTCTGGTTAAACCAGAGAAAGTATGTCGAGACAATACTGTAGAGGTTTAATATGTAGGATAGTAAACCAGTGAAGGTTCCTATTCCTGTAGGTGTGAGGTTATCTGCTGAATAGTGTCCCAAGACACAGGAAGAGGAAGAGGACATGTCCTATGTTCCATATGCAAGTGCAGTTGGTAGCTTGATGTATGCAATGGTCCGTACTAGACTAGAAATTACACATGCAGTTGGAGTATTGAACTTGTTTATGTCAAAACCAGGGAAGGAGCACTAGACAACAATGAAGCAGGTTTTCATGTATTTGTGTGGCACTAGTGATTATGGTTTGTACTACCAAGGAAGATCAGGATTAGACAGAGTGTTGGATATTCATGGCTTTGTTGATGCAGATTGGGCTAGAGATCTGGATCATAAAAAATCTACAAGTGGTTATGTTTAACCTATTTGGAGGTACATTCAGTTGGATGAGTAAGAAACAATATATAGTGGCACTATTAACTACAGAGGTAGAATACATGGCAGCCACTCATGCAAGCAAGAAAGCAGTTTGGTTGCAGAGATTGTGTTCAAGTATGGGGTTAGTATAGGGAGCTATAAGGATATACTGTGATAGCCAAAGTGCAATTTTCTTGGCAAAGAACCCCACATATTATTCAAAGACAAAGTGCATTGATGTTCAATATCACTTTGTGAGGGATATGATGGAAGACAAAAAGGTGTTTCTAGTAAAGGTGGACACTTTGAAGAATACTGCAGATGCATTGACAAAATTTGTGAGCTCTGAGAAGTTCTCTTGGTGTAGAGGGACTATGGGCATTTTAGGGCTGGAAAAATGACTAAGCTCTCTTGTAGCCTGCTGTGTAAAGAAAACAACAAGTGGGAGAATGTTGGGTTGTGTTATATTCTTTCCACAACTAGTCCATGTAGTTAACCGGGGGATTAGAGGGGGAGAGGAGCCCCCCTTCATTGTTCCAATTGTGTCACGGGGGAGGGGGGTGGGGGGTCACAGGGGGTTTGAGGTGTATCCATAACCCCACTTTATGGGGTTTGGGGCAACTCCCCATAAATTTTTGGTTTTGGACCCTATGTTAGGCTGGGCGGACCCACCTATGGTTTTGTGCATGATTTTCGCATATGTTTTTTGGATGTGATGGTTTTCGATCCATGGTTTTGGACGTGATGGTTTTCAGTCCATGGTATTAGATGCTTCGACATATATAAATATGTATTATAACAATGAAAAGAAGATAATGAAAAATCAAGCTGGTAGTCCCTGTTTTGGGATCTAGGGGAAAATCTTTGTGTATATGTGTTTTATGTGTTATGCTCTCACATTGTTTATTTTATGTGTTTTAGAATTCGTATGCAGGCAGTTTATGTATAGGGTTAAGACCTATAGGTTGTACCCACACTAATCCTCTTTAGTAGTTCCTTGAATTGCCTATAGATATAATTTTAGAAACAATCCTACTTCTGCAATTCTTTTCTATATGAATCATCTTTGTTCCCCCTTATTGATAGTTATTTTTGAAGGCATCAGAATAAAACTCTCAAATTGCATCATCACCTTTCAAAATAATGCTTGAGTATTTGCAAGTGATTGTTGAACCAGTCTCTACTCAAGTCCACAAAACCCTTGATTGTCTCCATCACACAAACCTCTTTTTGTAATAAAATTATAAATCCCACATCTGCATTCCTCATCCCCGACATACCAATTCTTTATAATAGAATACTTTATCATTGCTCCCTCGGTGTAATATAGATCCACTAATATGGCATGGAGATGATTTGTGTCACAAAATGGTGCAGTTTGAGAGGACTCTTATTGTTGTAGATGAGAGGAGCTCTATGACATATATTGAAGGATGCACGATTCGGTGTCCTTCCCAACCTTGCCATCACTTTGGAGGGAAAAACAATACACATCAAAGTAGAGATCATTGACTCTAATATTAACTACAATATTCTACTTGGACAGAGCTGGACCCATGCCATGCATGTTGCAGCCTCCTCCCTTTTCCATGTGATTTTTTTTCACTAAAACAAATAAATACATTGCAACATAATAGTTACCAGTAAAATGAACAAACCTGTCAAGCTACTCCCTAACTAGATCAAGATATTCCCAAATTACCTCTTATAACGAACAAAAGATAAACTCAACTTCCTATAGAGTCTACCTATGCATGGTAGCAATGAAAACACTGTAAAAAACATCTACAACAACGTTGGTCAATCTCTTCTTCTAGTCAAGGGCATGCCCAACTTTTGAAAAGTATCAAGCAGGTCAAGGTCTACCTCATCCAAGCTCCTCTTCTTCTTCTACTCTCTCTTTGTTTAGGTTCAGAATAATAGCAAAGTTATTGGAAATTGATGGGTGGGTAAAAGTTATCAGACCATTTGGGTTCTTCCATTTTTAATCATTGTCTGTAAGCATTGAGTCTAAATTACAAAAGTCATTCAGGTTCTTTCCTTTTAGGTGAAATTAACTTAAGGTTTGGAGAGTTGTAAGATTTAATGGATCTAAGTATATTCTACTTAAAATATAGTAACATGGTTTAAAATTGTAAGCATTAAGATCAAAATCTAAGGATGAAACAAAAAATATTTTATGTTCATGGTTACAAGAAATTTTAATTTCATGTAACAAAGTTTGAGGAAGGTCTAATATTTGTATCCTACCAGAAAAATTTCTTGCATCACTCGAGCCCTTTGAATTCGGGAATGGTAGATTCCATTACACAAACAATCAACCACTAAAAAAAAAGTGAAAAGAAAAAATAAAATTTCATGCATTATGAGATAGAAAAGTTAGGGAGGAGCGAATTGATCGGTACAATAAGGACATGCAAAATACTTCTCCATTGTCTTCTGATGAATTGTTGGCTGCAATCAAGATCTGCATTATCATAATCATTAAACCCGTTGTACAATAAGAACATGCAAAATGCTTACTTGTGCATCACCTTTTGATCAATTGTTGGCTGCAATCAAGATCTGCATTATCATGATCATTAAACCCTCAACTCTAGATGAAATTTATGCGTTGACCATATAAACCCTCGAGATGTTTTAACCATAAGAACAAAAATCATCTTTAGAAAAAGGATGAACTCTCCAAATTCATGCCCATGCATAAATGGCCAAAATTTCCATGCCAAATGGGCTTGCCTTTCCTCCATATAATCATTGTTTCCCAAGCAAACTCCATCTGGGGTTCAAATCCCATCAAATCCATAGACTACGTTGGTGGTCTTCCTTCTTCTAGAATTTACACGCAGATATCAACAAGGTAGAGAAAAATGCACTGCTACAATGTGATGTTGTAATCTGTGAATATTTTATTTGAACCCAATGCTAAACTGAAAATGAAAAAGAAAAGAAATATTTATAATGGAAAAAATAAAGAAATATTTATAATATAAATAAAATATAAATTGCAGTTGGGTTAAATGATTTATTTTTAGTAAGAGTTTGTTATTTTTGCGTAATTCACCAAGTTAAAAAGAAGAAGAAGAAGAAGAAGAAGTTAAAAATGATATTTTGATGAGTGTAAACATTTAAATATGGCCTCAATTAATAATAATAAGTTAAATTAATAAAAATAATAAAATTCAATTTGTTATATTTTGATTTTGTTATTAACTTGTGAATAGGATTTGTTACAATAACATGGCTTATCAATAATACAAGTCCAAAAACCATAACTTATTTTACAACCAAAATATTTTATAACAATATGACAAGATTCTTAATAGTGGATATTCATCCCCACATTACAATATATATTATTATCTTGTAAAAAATAGTCTTTGTTACAATATCATGGGTCAATACCATGGATTATCAATACCATATTCCCAAAAACATAAATTATTTCAAAATCAAGATATTTTACAACCATGGATATTCACCCTCACTTTACCATTGATATTCACCCTCACTTTATCATGGATATTAACTTGTAAATTAACTTTGTTACAATACCTTGGCTTATCAATACCACATGCCAAAAAACCATAACTTATTTCATAGTAAAAATATTTTATTTTAATTTAATTTAATTTTACAACATTTTTTTAATTGAATCTAAAAGGGAAAATGTTACAATTTGAAATATATATATAAACCTTCTATCCTCACGACTACTAAAAATATTCTCATACAAATTAAATTAAGGTTTAATATAATTAAGCTAATATCACTAGTACAAAATGGCTAATTAGTTTCTAAAAAATGACTAAATTTTGCATATAAATGACCATTTTTCAGTCGGTGACCAGTAGTAACTAATTTACAGTATCTTATAATGCAACGAACTTTTAGTCGTTTTTACTTTAGTCATTAATTGGCCATCTCAATTTTATCATCTAATAATATATTTAGTCATTAATTTGGTCATTGATTTAGTCATTAATTGCCGCAATTAATTACCAAATATACAATAAAATATATTACTATATGATGACCCAAGAAAACAAATTAATGACCAAAATGTTGGTCATGTTATAAGATACTGTGAATTAGCTACTAATAATCACATATATGCAAATTTTAGTCATCGTTTAAAACTAAATAATGACCAAATAAATATGACTAAATTTTGGTCGTGTTATAAGATATTGCAAATTAGCTACTAATAGTCGTATATATGAAAAATTTAGTCATCATTTGTAATTACAAATTTCTCATTTGTAGTAGTCATTTATCATTTTTTTGTCATTTCATATTCATTATATAAACAACTAAGTTAGTAGTTTATATTCATTTCATTTACTTTCATTAATAATCATTATAAAAGACTAATTTAGTTGTATATTCATTTTATTTGTGTTCGTCATTAATCAATATAAACTAATAATTTAGTAGTTTTAGATTGATTTTGTGCTCTTTATTAATAAACAAAATTAATTAGTATGATTTTGTGGCTAAGTTAAAAAAATATATCATACAATGTATATGTTCATCTAATATGAAAACACAAAATTACGTATGTTAATTAAAATACTAAATGATATCAAGTGCAACTATAAATATTTTCAACCACATATATTATATTATATGAAATTTAAAGTATTAAAATACGAGTTTCCAACATAGTATTGTTTTAACTACAATTTACGCATGAAATATTGTTTCATCACTTCAAAATATTACCATTGTGTTGCCAAGGCATTGTAGGTGAATTCACCAACTCTAAAGACTTGATCATCAATCTTTTTGTGTTTGTCTCATGCGAGATATTTTCTTTAAGGGTATTATTAAATCGGTTCTCTTCTTTCTCTTTCTTTATGCATTTGTTGCTCCAGCATTATTATTCTTCTCTTTCTTCAGTTCCTACTTTTGACCATCAATATTAAGTTCATCTTCTAAAATGAAAAAAGTATAATGCAAAGTATAAAACATGAAATACGATGAACATTGGAATATAAATTAAAGTATATTACAAAGGATTTATACAACATCTACATCAACATCATCTATGTTAATTCCATTTTCCCCTATAAAATCAAGAAACTTGAAGAAGTTTTCTTTAGTTGGGTGATAGTGGTCACTATGTGACTAGATGACTTGTATAAACAAAACAAATAAAATGTCACCATAGAAAAATAACACCTTGGGGACTTAATAACAATCATGTCAGCTAAAGTTACAATCTAAAAAGATAATGTTGTAGATATCTTGTGGAAACAAATGGAAAGAAAAATCCAACACATAATAAATAATGTATGACAACTAGCTAGAAAATTGCATCATAGAAGAAAAAAATTCTCCTATTGTTACCGATACATGTGGGTGGGTAACATGCTCCAATATGCCATGATCCTTAGGGTCTAGAGGAAGTAAACCTCCCACTAACATAATTATTGATTGGTTGCATCTTGGCATTGTCTCTCCTTTGTGAGTCAAAAAAATAAAAATAAGTCCACCATTAACTAGTTGTACTCCATAGTATCATTTTTTCATGTTATCTCCACGTACCTACCAAAACTTTCATATATGTAAAACAAATGGCATTTTGTAATTGTTGCTAAAACTATGTCATTCATACCCCTTTCTAATGTATCTAACCAAATGTACCCACTTGATTTTCTTCTTTCATATTCATTTACATCTTTAAAAATATTATTTCAAAAACAAAGACAACCCTAATATCTCCAAATCCTAATACTCATCCATATTTGCCATAAACCATAAGAATTAATACTCTCTTATGATCAACATTGTACAAAAATGAAGCTACACAAAACTAACTATTCGTATAAAACAAAAATGAAGCTATTGGTATAAAACAAACAATGAAGCTTAGTTTCTATGGTATAATGAAGCTTAGTTTCTATTGGTAACTACACAAAATAGAGATGACATTATTGATATAAAACAAAAAACAATGAAACTACACAAAACACTTGGTCAATCAGTATAAATTCCAAACATAATGAGAAAAGGAGTAGTGCATTATTCTCTACCATGTGTTCTACCAAATAAAATGGTAAAAATACTAGAGGAAAAGTCTCTTATTTACAATGCATTTCAAGAAGAATAAATGCATATTCAGTTCCTTATATTCTATTTTAAGAAATCCATTTTCATTCCAACGCTGAAGTACCTCCACATAAAGAGATATAACATTTCAAGTTTCCACATACATCATAGAAATTTAGGATCATACTTCCATAAACAAAAAAGTGACTTAGACCCAGACAAATCACATACTTGTGACAAGAAAAGGTATGCAAATTAATACTCTCTTACGATAAACCACTAGTTTTAAGATATATATATATAAATATAATATATATATATATATATATATATATATATATATATTCTTATTTCCATTCTCGATGAACATGAAGTGATCTTCTATTATTTGGTTAACAAGTTGCCATTAAAAGCGACAATTCCATCATTTTTCATGAAATGTCTCCATGCAACCTAGACAAAGATATCAAGAAGTATGTTGGTCATTGTACCAAGATTTCAGAGACAATAAGATAGTGAAAGAAGGTAGGACAACCATGCCAGAATGTTTCAACATTGTATCTAGTATTGCACAAAAGTCATCTGCTTGATCTCATAACTATAATCTCACTCTTGAAAAGTTGTTGCATGGCATTGAATACATGGTCTAAAAGAACTGCATAATCATAATACCTATTCTTGCATGTTTTATAGCATTGCTAAGAAATTTCACAGAACCAAATTGTTTAAAATTACAAATAACCAAAAGAACAACTGATCACTTAGTCCCATTCATTTCCAATGGCACACCATGCCCAAATATGATATACATGTGGTTGTGAGGTGTTATACCAACCTTTCAAAATGATAGTTGTTTGGACACAAGACATACACACCAAAAATGTTCACATGGACTCTATCAAAATCATGGAAGAGTCTGATAAAAATTAAGACATTAGCCTTACAAGAATGAAGGTCACTTAAAACCATCCATAGGATGTCCAAAAAGAAAGAGGACAATTATGATCTTTTTTCATGCAAGTTGCATATTGCTATTAGATTGCTTTCTTTATTTTGATAAAAATACCTAAATGTGATCATTCCAATTTTCAAATGAATTGGCATGCTTAGGATATACAAAGAAGAAATCAACAATTGTTAGCATTTTTCATTCATTCACAAAAGTAACCATCCCATTCATACAAAAAAAATTAAGGAAATAGTTTATGAAATGCCCATTATACTACAAAAAGTTTCCTCCAAGGATCCAAAAACCTAACCAATGCCCTACATGGATGGATTGTATTCTTCTAAAACAACTTAGTGTGAAGACAATATATATTTTAAAAATCTCATAATAAAAAGATATGATATCAACAACAATCTTGAGTGATATAAAATATTATGTTTGACCCAACCAATCTCAGTTAAATAAACCTAAATTTAAATATTCCTCACTAACTCAAGATACATGCCCCATGAAGTCCACCTAGCTGCAAATGCAACATCATGGATCCAACTTGGAACTTGCGGCTGGCCAGAATCACTGAGAAGAGCTAATGAGAAGTGAGGAGTTGGCCTCAACTCATCCATCTGCAACCTCCAACAAAAATAAGCGAAAAGGTAAAGATTTAAAAAGATACCCAATAGTTTAGTGCTTGGCTATATTGTTTGAAAATGTTCTTTTTTTGTGCCATCTGATCATATTTTGGTTTTGAAAGTCATACTCAAATTGGACCATTAACAAATGGCCCATCCTAGACAATGTGAGCTACATGTTCAACAATTGTAGGATATCTAGTCTTCATTTCATGATCCGTGGAAATTGCAACAAACTAAAAACTACAAGAGTGTTGATAAGTGCATGAATTTCACATGTGAATAAAAGGGTTAAATGCCTATCTGCAAATTCATGGCTTGCCTATGCCTATCTACCTTGGAATGATGGATAGTCAAGTTATTTACCAAATATCTAGGAGAGAACTCTCAAGCCATTTTTGAATCTTTGCGACTTTGTAGATGAATGAGACTTTGTAAATGATGGTCTAAACACAATGGTTTCAACTGGAGGTTGCTGAGAACATGAGTCTTCTGGAGCTAGTTCAACATAGCCATGAAATGAGCAATCATAAGAATCTACCAAATCTATATCCTTAAATTAAATTTACAACACTTAACATATGCACCTTTTTTTTTGTGAATTTAGACTAATTCTATTGAGTAAAATATAGTACAATCAAGAGAAACAAGAGACCGACAGACCGAAAATGATGAAACCATCAACCTCGGTCCCGGAGAAAAAGAGGTTCAATCTCGGAGCTACATCAAATAACTTGAGAGCAAAGACTGACTAACTGACTTTTACCCCACAGGGGTAGAAACTACAACACAATGTTTTTTCCCTTTCTTTTTATTGACTTTTGTCCAGCCATCATGGGGAATATGAGCTAAAACAACTTGAAGACTGGAATTCTCTATCTTGGGGGTCTCCTTTTCTAATTCAGAAGAGGAAGTCTCATGGGCGCGTTTCTGGGAGATTTCTATGACAAAGGTGTGCGCTTGAGTATCTGTGGACGGAGCCGTCGGCTGAGGCACCTGATCTCGTTCTGAATCGCTTTCCTCATCCTCTGAGCTTGGGGAGTTAGAGCTCACTGCTGGCGGCGGAGAACAAGGGGTCCAACGCTTCGGTTTGGTTTTTGCGTAGTTGCCCTTTTTTGTTCTTGCAGTCAGCGATGGACAGGAGTTCTCCAGGTGCCCTGTTAGGTGACAGTGGCGGCATCGGAAGGCAGTGTTTTCGTAATCTAGGATCTGGGTCCAAACAGTATCATTGATCTTGAGATTGATTAGCTCTGGCAGTCCCTTGCTTAAATCTAGCTCCACACATATTCTAGCATATGTGTAGAGACCTTGTTGTTCCCTCCAAGAATCTCCCATTAAAAAGCTGCCCAAGGTATTGCCTATTTGCCTGTATACTGTTGTGTGCCACAGGTATACTGGAAAATTTGGAAGTCTGATCCAGACAGGGGCTTTACTGATGACTGCAGAAGCTGGGTCAAAATCTGGGAACCATGGAGTTAAGAAGAGTCCTGCTGAACCCATGAACCAAGGGCCTTCTTCTAAGGCCTTTTTGTAGTGCTTAGGATTGTCGAACATAACTATAAAATATCCCTTTGCACAGAAGTAAACCCTGCAGTGGTGAGTCCAATTATCATTGATCCAGTCATAAAGATCCTTTGAGCGAGGCCAGAGCCCATTGAATCTGTAGATGATGGCCCTTTCAGCGAATTTTTGAGTGTCGTCTGCAAGGTCAGAGTGGGAGATCTCAACAGAGGGAAACTCCTCCAACTTGTCAACCAAAAAAGGCTTGGGTTTGGGAGGTTCAGGGGAAATGGGTATCTCAGAGCGGACTGTAGCTTTGTAGGAGTGGGGAGGAGCAGAAGAGGATTAACCTGCAGCTCCACCTCTCAAACGTAGGGAAAACACTAAAGAGCTATTGTTTTTTATGCTGTAAAAAGAGAGAGGAAGAGGATCATCGAGTTGTTTACCTTGGAAAATAAGTCTCTGTAGGGCAGAGGGGATCCCAAGTTGGTGTTCTAGATTTTCTTTGAGGTTCTGCACCAGATCTGAAGGGTATACCCATTGCAGAATGGTCTTGCCGGAGATCTGTGCAATTTGAACCTGAAAGGGGGCAGAGGAATTTTCAAGAAATTTCTGGAGCAACACAGGGCCAGAGTCTTTTGGGTCTCCCATCTCTTGACGCATATCCAGATCTGACCTCGTATTGGGTCGATCTTCCATTTGCATGTCTAATTCTTCAAACCCTCTGCTCGATCTATGCTCATTGCCACTGGTCTGCTGCCTGGGTTCTGGCTGTTCTCGAATAGTGGCTAGATCGATTAGATCAAGGTGAGATCTGCAATGTTTGGGCCATTCCATGGAGAGAGGGAGTAGATCTGCATCATGCAGTCCCTCTTCTTTGATTGCGACGACCGAAGTAGCGTAAGGACCTTCAGATTCCAACCCTGTCGCGTCCCATATTTCAGCTTCACCGTAGGCTACGTCTGCGAGAGAGACCTTGCTGGTTAGGGCTGCTGCACCAGCGAGCAGCGTGAGAGCGAGCTGCCTGTGCGTTGCGAGAGTCCTTATGATTTCTGCGTCGGCCTGCTTCAGAGCACGGCAAGAGACGGAATTCTTGGAAGGAATGAGGGACGAAGACTTGACGTATGCGGCGGGTAGAGCTGTCCCGTTGAAGGAACTCCCGTGGGAGGAGAATGAGGGAGTGCGGAGCACAATCGCTGGTGTAGCAGAAGCCATTTCCTTCGCCGTCTCTTAGCTCTCAATGTAGTTATTAT
This sequence comes from Pinus taeda, assembly GCA_000404065.3. Classification (NCBI taxonomy): domain Eukaryota; kingdom Viridiplantae; phylum Streptophyta; class Pinopsida; order Pinales; family Pinaceae; genus Pinus; species Pinus taeda. Next base: position 21,983 of record APFE031505533.1, read on the forward strand.
GATATTACTTGTATTGAGCTATGAAGAAGGTTAACATGTGCACCTTAGCTTCCATTCAATTATTTTATTATAAATTGTGTTCATGAAAGGTGAAAGGAAGATAAAACTTCAAAGTCACCCATAATAAGTAGGGATGCCAATATTTTTAATAAAAAATGATCATCAACTCATATATTAAATCAAAAATCTCTTTTACATTGAAATAACTCTATAAAAGATATTTACTCTTGGCTGAAGAGCGTTCTAGCACACTTTCGCAATTCAATACTTATTTCTTTTGAGAACTTCCCTCAATTTTTGGAGCAGTTGAATCAAATTTGTATTTCACTTGATCCTTGGTTGTAATTGTTACCAAAGAAGCACACTAAATAGTAAAAAGTTTCACATATTTTGTAATATGTTCTTTCATCTCATCTGTTGCGTCTTTATCTTTAAAACCAAAGCCATGAAACTTTCATTCTGCAAATCAATAAGTACAACTTTTATTATAAATGAAAGAATTCCATACCAAGCAACCAAATGTTAATATCATGGATTTCGAATGGAGCATTATGTGTTTGTTTCCTTGACAAAGGTAGTATCTACCTCTTGGAGAATTACAAAGAACCTCTCCATAGGAACACTAATTGCATTTGGCTTCCACATTGTATGCTCAAAGAGGACTTGACCATCCTAATGACATTCTCAAATTTTAAGTCAAAATCATTTAGGAAATAAGTATTTGCAATTAAATGTTGACAATCCATAACCTTCAAGATTTTGTTTTATATGGACAATGTACTTCCAAATAAAAAGAGATTCTACGACACAACAAGACTGTAAGTGATTCCAAAAGTGGTGAGACACTTGTTTTATCTTTAGGATGCGAGAGATTAAAAAAGGTGTAGCATACAACATTAAGGTCTATAACATATTTACCTCCATGTAAAACAAAGATAGAGGGCATGGAACAAGCTGAATCGACAGAGAGATTTGTATAACATAATATTAAAGGTTAAAAATAAGGGTAATAGTACATGCAAGGTGAAAATTTATGGACCACAAATGCAAAGTTGCAATTGTGAATCAAGATAACAAAACTTAGGACTTTGATAATAAAAAGAAGATTTATGAAACCTATATATTAGAAACCATCAAGAGGAATAATGTAGTGCCCACCCTAGTTTCCTGACTCTAATATGACATTACCTTGCATACTTTAGTCTATGAGTAACTCAGGCTAAGGATCCAGAAACGTGACTCTATTATTAGCGAATGTGATGGTTATGTATGTTCTCTATTAATATTATCGTTACGATATAATTAATGGTTATGTGTATTCTCTATTGATATCATGATGGAGGTATTCCCTATGTTAGCTACTTACATTAGTTCTGGTTCACAATGAACGGTGATGTGAATGACCAGGTGATGGTAATTAATGCTATTATGACAATGACTAACACTGAAAAACCTGGTCACTGATTATTATTGAGTATGGCAGGAAAACCACCAGAGGCACTCGCACATGACGAGTTGACGACACCTGGTTTGATGAAAATTTATATTATTTTATCTTTGAAATTCTAATCAATTTTGAAACCTGCTATATATGGTTATCTATAGTCTGATGATAGGTTAATGGTTGCAGGCACAGATGAGTTGCTTGGCCGAATGACTCACATATGGGTGATGGGGTTGTACAAGTGGATGGAACTACATGGGAGGGGTGGGACAGTGTCCCTGATCTCACCCACTAGCACTCCCGCCGTGACTTGGGCTGGAAGGGTTGAAACACCTTCGCCTTAAAGATCACGATGCCATGAGGGCAAGTCCCAAAGTTGGGTCGCTCATGAGGAGTTTACTGGGGACGCGCATCAAGGCGGATTCCTTGATCCCCGACACCATTAGTCTCACTATAGCAGGCAACATAAGAGATGATAGTGGTCTATGACGTTGCACGATGTTTTCCCCTCGTAGTCACTGGATTCTTGAAGGTTAAGTGGTGTGGCACCCTTGGAATTTCAGGGAAATTCTTGAAGGGCACGACCAACTTGGCACCCTTGGCATCACAATTAAACTGTTAGCTGTGGCACCATTGGAACTTCTAGGGAAGTTCTTGAAGGGCACGACCAACTTGGAACCCTTGGCATCACAATTAAACTGTTAGGTGTGGCACCCTTGGAACTTCTAGGGAAGTTCTTGAAGGGCACAACCAAACTTGGCACCCTTGGAATCATTAAAAATAAATGCTAATAAATAAATATAAGTAAGGAATGAAAACTAGGTAGTTACATCAAGGGTAAATGATGATTAGAAACCAAGGTAATTAAAACAAAAATAAAACTTGGAATAAGGAGGATCATAGGAAGAAATAAATAGAGTACCTTAAAAATTCTACCCTCCCCATGTTGGAAATTCTAGGTAGATTAGGTGGTTTAATTAGATAAAAAGGGAACACAAACATATTGTAAGGATAAACATTAATCCTAAACCAATTAAACTTAAGAGAAAGGCGAATTAAAATAAGAAAAATAAATTAAATTAGAGAAATGTAGAGAAGCTCCATGTGGCATCAACCAGCATAAGAATATCCCTCTAAGAGATAACCTGAGTTAATGTAGGAAGTAGATTGGGGATAAAATCTTGACTCATTAATTGACTCCAAGTAATAAACACAATTTAAAGAATAAAAGGGGGAATAAAGAAACAACTAGGAGAAGAAATAGGAATCTTGTGAGGTAAGGAAAATATTAGTTTTAAATAAAAAGTTAAGTAAATAATTTTGGGTGACCCTTGATGAGAGAATGACACATGGGTAGGTGAATAATCAAGTATTAAATTAAAAGAAAAATATTATAATTATGCATGACATGCCAAGTGTCACCTATGAGGACTCCTATAAAAGAAGGGGCAAGCCATGAGAGAAGGGACTTTTTGGAACCCTATTGTTGGATGGATGATATGTTGTGAAAGCGGTGACTACGAAGCTATAGTGAGTTTGGTGAGGTAGAGGGTTTTAGAGAGGGGACTCTTGAGCTAAGGATGTTCTCCTCTGCCAGCTAGATTCTTCCTCCATTGTACAACCCCATTGCATCTCGGGGGTCCGCGGGGAAGAAGAGTACCCAAGGAGTAGGCTGGGAGGTTAACCGGTGGGTCTCGTTTTTGGATCAAGTGCGTCATCATACACTCACAAACGGACCAGCAACAAGGAAAACCAGCGACAACAGAGCAAGCGAAATCTCGCCTCTCTGGTGTACGGTACATGTGTATTTCGTTACTACTTGACCTTAGATTAAAATCATATAAATGTGGTGTTATTTCCTGAATCAACATCAGTGATGTATGTGTTGATTAAATTGAAACCTCAATGTGTTTGTTTTCCGGTTGTAATTGCTGTGTAAAAAAAAAAAATTAAAAAAAAATAGCTGGGACATTTCACTGTTTTAGTTGGGTCGTTTCAAATAATATAACACTCAGGGAAAACTTTGTCACTAGGGGAAAACTCTAATTTTGAGAAGACCCATAGCAATGGAAAAGCTTCCTATGCTGCTAGAATTAGAAAAGGTCAAAATCCCAATACGATGCAAATTTCCACATAGTTAGTTTCTACGGGCTTTGTAAATATACTTCTCAGAAGTGCAAAATGTTGGAAAATAACTCTAAATAAGGATGGCTAATGAAAAGAAACACCGAGAGAGAACAATCAAGGAATGCATGAGAAACAAGAAAACTAATACACTAGTGTAAGAAACAAATAAGATATTTGAACTGGAACTAAAACTCACAAGAAAATCATTAAGTTGAAAATGAAGTACAACTCCATCGAGTGGTTTCATGTGAATTTCCCCCATAGTTCAACTATTCTGCTAAGAAGCACTTCCTTGAGCTATCTTGAACAAGGTCACTAAACACCTTGCCTATGTAGAGTCCAACAATCATAAGAGTCAATTCCCTTCAACAAGTTTCACCTTTGATATTTCAAATTCTACATATATAAAAATTAATACATCCAATTTCCTGCATAATGAAGAAATTTAAGCATTTACAAGGTGTATTCTAACGAGGTTTTTATTTTTCAGAGGACCAGGTAGGAAGTCGCATGCATTTTCTTTGACATTGGTCCCATTGAAAATCATGACAAAAGTATATCATTGTCAAAGTAAAAGTGGGTCAGAGGAAATATTATTTTTTATAGGAATTCTTAATAAGAATACATATATATGAGGATGTAAATATTCAGAACAAAGAAAAACAAATGGTGTTGAGTTTTTATCACTGCTATAGATTGGCCAAATGATTTCCCTAACAAAACTGGTCATGTAAATATGATGGGTATGCCCTGATCCTGGCATTTGAAGGTGAATATATTGATGTTTGTGTAGAAATGCCAATTAAGCTAGTTGAGGCTTATTCTCGAATCTCAGTGAGCGAGATCTCAAAGTAAGATTTATCCTATATTTGAACATTCAGAACACTAGGTTGTCATTCAAAAGAAAACACAATTCACAAAATAGATTAGCTCATAACAACAAAAATGGAATTTAAGTAGTATGTACCTTGAATGTTTGGGCACAATTAATAAAATGTGAAGGACAAAAAAGGACCACTAATAGGAACTATATCAAAGTTACATCTAGCTAGGCTTATTATCTTCCGAAAATTGGATGGCTGTGGGGACTTGGGAACCTCTTCACCATGATGTTTCATGGTCAAATTCTGAAAATTTTTCATCAACTTGAGAGAGTACCTTGGTTACAAGAAATAATAGAGATACAACCTATATGGTTTGCACCATGGAAAGAGTAGTGAAATATTGTGCCTGACATCATTGCTCCAAGTTGCGAAGAATATGCAAGTAGCCATTATTTCATAATGGTTGAAGTTTCAGCCTTAACAACTATTGTGACAACCACAATGAGCTAATCAATATATCACCTAATTATGTATTCGAGTGTGTAAGATTATAGCAAAAACAAGGTAAAAATATGAACACTTGAATGGATATGTCAAATACTTAAGAAGTTTTTAGTTTACATATAAATTGAAAGGTATAAACGCATGTTTAACAACATAAAGGGATAAATAAATATGGGAGCTCCTGTAGTCGAAGTAGTGAGACTTTTGTAAAGATAACTTAATTTGCAAGGCTAAAAAAGGATGTCTACCTATAATAGCTTAACACCAGCTCCACCCCCAAAAAGAACGTAGGAGCTTTGGTTTGTCCAATCAAAATATATAGAAAGAGCATCTTCTCCAATAACCAAAACATTTTTAAATCCACTACCTGTCATTGTTCCAAGAATACTAATCATAAGTAAATGAATTATACAAAAAAATTGGATTTATCAGCAATCATAATAGACACAACAAATCACCTTTTAGGCAACTTGTAGTTGTTACAAGACCCAACACAAAGCCACTACAAGAAGCTATAATGTTGAAAGCCAAGGCTTTTATACAACCCACCTCACTTTGCACCTGATATGAAAATTGTATTTTTTTCTAATATAGAATCATGAGTATGAACAATTAATGCAAAAAATTACAGGAAAATATCTAAAATCTACACGTAGTAAACTACATTTGTTAAAATTATACAAATTGACACAAAAAAAATACCAACTTAATATGGTTAAGGGGAAAAAAGGTTATGTCCTAAAGACATAGGTTGTCAACATGCAAAAACTTAATCCTAACAATAACACAAGATCCAAAAAAAATTGGAACTTTTGAGAGTTGAAAATAAAATATTTTATAGACCCTTTGTTGGATCCCATTTAAAAACCGGAACAATTATATATTTCCATAAAATCAACACATGCACAATCATTAATATCATTTACTTTTCATTTGGATATCACAAGGCAAAACACCTTCATTCAAACCCAATAGGAATGTGGTTGCAGAAAGATGTTCATTTACCAACATAATTATTGATATACATGGAATACTTTGTGGAACCATTTCACTACATATGTGAGAAGAAAATACCACTAATAGAGAATAGGAAATTTTGTGAAAACATAATACACACATGCACACAAAAACAAGTTTTGAAGACACCAAATCATTTCAGTGATAACAAAATGTATCACAATGAGAAACTCTTACAGTGAAGTTCTTTTATTAAGTCTGTGTAAATACATTTGAAATTGGTTTCTACCTTGCATAGCTAACAAATGTAACCTCAACCACAAGGCCCACAACATTGAAGGAAGCTCATTTGTTGAAAATTCAAAACATTAAATCTAACTATTGACTGAAGTGTGGTTTACTGACAAATGGGACATGTGGGTTAGAGGACCATCAGATTCCGCTGAATGATTAAAATAAAATCTACTTAACTGTGATATTTCATATGTTGTGTTAGTTACTCTAGTTAGTCATATGAAAAAAATGCTCACTTTCTCATCTTGTTTATGGTATGATTCTAGTTTGCCTGTGTTCTAACTTCCATCTAGTAGCAACTGTTTCAACCATTTGTAATTTTTTGTCTTTATGCAATATGAAAATAGGTTTTCAATACTTTTGTAGATCAAATAGGGCATGTCTATATCACATATATAAAATTCTATAAATTTTATAGAATTTTATATATGGTGACATAGACATGCCCTATTTGATTTGCAAAGGTATTGAAAACATCTTTGGATATTCTCGCAAGTGGAAACTCTCAGCTATCAAGGTTTCACTGTCCAAGAAAAAATTAAACTTTAAAAAAGGGAACAACAAAGCCTCCTTAGGGAATGAAAAATACAATTACAAGCTTCCTTTTCTATATGTCTTATAGGGTATCTCCTAAATGATTTTTTTATCAGATTTTGAGCTGCTGTGAGACTGAACTCAAACGGATTCATGAATAGGTGGCTAAATGGTAAATACAATTATGCTCCAAAAGAATACAGGATATTGACAGTGATGTTGTTATAAAAAAGACTCTTCAGTCATGTTGACATGGCGAATTTTCACTATACGAAGGGGAACTAACCCGATCACAGACTCCAATTAGATCTGCTTTCATTTGGAGTGGCTAGCTCCGATGGGTTTTAAAGGACCTCATGAATTGTTATAGGTATTGAGAGATTGCTTCCTAGAGGAAGACTTCAATTAAATCAACAAAAGAAACAACTAACTTATATGCATCAAATCCTATCTACACTGATGTTAACTACTCTAATCTAGTCCTAATTATCCTAATCTATCCCGTAGTAGCATAAAAAAAGAGAGGTTAAACATCATATATAGATTCCAAGTCCAAATGATTCAATTACTAGTTCACATAAGAAAAAGGATGTATTAAATCCTAATTGCAATACGATTACTTATATAGGAATACACATTCCTTTCCATACAAACAACACTTGCAACTGATGTTTAACAAAGTCTCGAATCGTCAACCTTTCATCAATTAACAATGCTATTGAATTATATTCAAATAAATAGGAATAACCATGAACTACTTGTTACCAATATGCACAAAGAAAATCACATTTATCTTTATGGCAACAATAGTACATTGATTCTAAACATATGAGAGAAAGGGGAAATAAATATGAAACAACAGGCTCCTTCTTGAACCAAACAGTCTTCTTTATTCACAATAAATCAAAGTTGTTCTCTCCAAACAAAAAGCCTGCTCTCCTATTTGGATGGAATACTTATGCAGCCGGAAATGACTCTCAACCTTCCCTGAATTTTTACCTCCCTTCTCTTTTCAATTCAAAAATTAGAATATACAATCGTAGAATAGTCGGTGTAACCGCTGACATGTAAAGGCCACATCTGTTGGAGCATTTCATTTACTGGGGAAATGAATAAATGCCGATTGAAAGGGGGAGGTATGCATGTCATTTCTTCATGATATAGCCCGAGGCCGGATAACCTTCAGAACACACAGGTAACACATGGAAACATGACCGCTAACGCCTAAAGCCAAATCTTTAGATAAAACATATCTGTATATATAAACTCATCAGATCTGCTCATGCATCTTTTATTTGGAGCCATACTTGAAGCTTATGCATCCATTCTTCGACCTCACTTGCCTTCTCTCGGTCCTTGCCTACAGAGGTAACCAACATCAGTCATACTTATGAAAATATGATAAAAATGCTTAAAAAACACAAATCTTGCCTTCATGAAACGTTTATAACATTAAAAGGAACAAGTGTGAAAGAATCACCCCCTGGTTTTTAAGTCCCGTAAGCGAAAATTTGATTTATACTTAAAATCGTTGCATAGCACCAAACCAGATCCAAAATCTAGACTTGAAACATTATAGGCAAGAACCCATACCCTATCGGGTCTGTGAAATACTATCACATTGCATCGCGTCGTGTGGTTGAGCTGAAAGCTTTGCCGATTGCGACTTGCGATTGGCTGGACCCGAAACACATATATGTCGTGGTTCATAATCCTTCAGGTCCACCATATAAGACTTCCCTTTGACAGACCCCGACCCCATTGTATTATAAAAAAAAACATGGGAAAACATGGGAAAACCCCATGGCCAAGCCATAGGGCCAGACTTGAAAAATTATGCACCTGAATTGATAGTGATTGGTGGGTCCGATATATTGTGTTGTGCCTTATATATAAGCCCCGGAACCCACCGATTGCGATATGCGATGGGGCTCCGAACCTGATATATATATACTACGGTTAATAATGTCATCAGGTCCGGAAGCCAGGTGCGCCTATATATAATCTATATATATATATATATATATATATATATATATATATATATTATATATATATATATATATATAATATATATATTAATATACATATATGCTTGGAAATCCCATCGATTGCGATATGCGATGGGGCTCCAGACCCAAAATATATGCATTTTGGTTAATAAGATCGTTGGGTCCGGTGTATTATGATAAGTGTTGTGTTTTAATGTTGATTGCGGTTAAGCGAAAAAAAGGATAAGTTGGGCATTTTTTTGAGTATTTCTATTATAAAGAGTTATAATGGGAATGAAGATGCGATAGAAGGTTTTGGGTTTTGAAAAAGTCCTGATGAAGGGTATGAATGAAGGACTTAGAAAGGGTTGTAGATGAATCATGCGACAAAGGCTTATGAAAGGGGCTTAGCCATTATGAATTGAATATTTGACTCCCTAGAGAGTTAAAATCCCTGGGACAAAACAGATAAATCAGAGAGATGCAAGATCAACTTCTAGGGGACCCATCAAAATTGCATCTAGGGCAAATTTTACTAGGGTGGTAGTTGTGGCCAGAACAAATGGCAAACTGCTTGGTCAACTATTTATCTCTGTTTCTAAATAAATCTTTGATCAATAGAACATCAGGGTGTCAAGATAAACTTGAAATGAAAACTATATAGATGGACAGGCATGGGCTCCACTTCAACATTAGTTGCTTCAGGTGGGATGGAGACAAATAGCTTCTACTTATTGGTAGGGTTTTGATAGGTATTTTCCAATGGTAGTATTACGGAATTTATTGACCCTCTTTTACCTATTTCTACTTTCAAAATCCTTTCGGGGCAATCACTAGTCTATCAATACCTATTTAGGTGTGTACCTCAGCTCTTTATTGCTCATCAAACTTGATGTAGATATGTTTATCTACATTTAATATAAGAATTTTAGTGCTATATTTTCATATGGTTGAATGGGGTGTAGTCATGAATCATGCCATATTTTTAAACCACTTAAGAAAGGTTGGGTTTGTTGTATCAACCAGTACTCTGAGCCCAGCAACAATCGCTACTCTAACTGGTTCCCAAACAACCTGTCCTTCCAGATTGGCACAAGGACTTGATATTTAATTTTCTTTTAAATAAGTCCTTTCAGTTTTAGGCACAAGGACTAGAGCACAATTGGATTTGCCATAGGGTATATGACAGTGAGCTTAGCCCGTGAAAGGAGTTTTACTTGTAGATAACACATATTGGACAACTTTGCGTGGTGGATGGGACCAATGGAGAATGACTGCAAACATTACAGGAAAGTATAGGCTAGGTTTGAGTGGGATTTTAAAATGCAACGTTCCTCCATGCCAGTCTGGCTGTAGTTACACATTTTTGTTTTATAAAGATACCCCTACATGCTCCAGGTATCCAGGTTATCAACAGATCTTGCCTAGTTCTCAATAGATGCTAATGAATGGCTTCGATTTGAACTCCACAACTGAATTTCAAGTTCTCATGGGCTCATTGAAGATTTGTTTCATTTGTAAGGCAATGATGGATTTAGGATCAACAGACTCATCAGCAGATTAATGAAGGAGGAAAAAGTTGAAGGTGGCGAATGGGGGCAATCTGAAAAAGGTAAAAACGAGAATGGAGGACTGAAATTAGTTTGCTGAAAAGGATTGCAATTCAAAACAGAAGGGAAAATAAACTTTGCAGAAAAAAAAGAAAGGAAAAGATGGGAATGTAACTAAACTACCAGCAAAAATAAAATGAATTCTAACCTACTCAGAAGGTAACCACCATGTGGTGGCTACTGGAAGTATCTCTTGGGATGTTGGCCATTAACAGGGAGTTTTTCAGTTTCTCCCTATAAAGTTTCAATCTGTAAGTTCCCTGACCAATTTTTTCCACAACTTGGAATGGGTCTAGCCATAAGTGTTGGAATTTCATGTGCTTACCTTTTGGCTCATTCAACTTGTCCCATTTCAGGACTAGCTCTCCATTTCCCTGGGGATAATAGCTTGATGCATGTCTTATGCGAATTGATTTATCGATAGCAAATTTGGTCAACTTTAGTGATGAAAAATAAGAAGCGTTATCAAACATGAGAGTGCCTGGGATGCCAAACCTGTTGACAATACATTTCTCTATGAAATATATTACCTCATCTTTACTCTCATTCATAAGCCTGTCATGCTCTTTTTCATCAGTGAGTGCATTTTTGAATGTCTTGTCGCAATGCAGGAGCTCAAGGATCTACTCGTCACCTTTGAATGCCTGCCAATTTGAGATGTTATTAGGTATGGATGGTCTGAAAATCAATTCAAAATAATATTTATTCTTGTTTAATTTAAGATTAGGCAAAAGTTTTGTAACCATACCAGTTATCAGATCAACATCTTGGTTTTTTCATCTAGGTATGTATGTGATATTAAAAGAATCAAAATTGTCAATTAAGCTCCATACCTCATGCTAGTACCTTACCGAGTGTGGCGAGTTGCAGTGTATCCTTTTCCTTACTTGATCCACAATTATTTGTGAGTCACCAAAAACTTTAAGATTTTTTACCTTCATATAATTGGCTTTCTTCAAGCCCTGCAAGAAGCCTTCATATTCTATTGCGTTGTTTGTGCATGCAAACTCCCACCGGTTGGCCATCGAATGTTGGTCCCTTAGTGGGTTAATGAGAATGCTCCCAACACTTGCACCTTCTAGGAAGTTAGAGCCATCAAAATAGAGTGTCCAAAGCATAGAATCTAACGTTATATCAAATTAACTGCCTCCTACGAAATTGGCCCTATCATCTACCATATTACAGGGTAGCTCATCAGTTAGACTACATGGAAGAGCTTCCAACCATGTGTTTATTACAATTTCTTCAATTGTTTCTGCATGGAATTCCCCAAAATAGGTTTCTGTGGCACAAACATTGAAACTATAATTCCCAAGGATAGAGTTGGTAAACATTACAGGTTCATTGGGGTTGTTTAGCTCTGTCACCACATACTTCATGTGTATTTCTCGATCAACTCTCAGCATATCACCCTTCCCCTTTTGAGGCAATAAGAGATGGGACCAATCAGTTGAGAAATATCCATTTAGTTTTGCTGACCAATCCCTACTAAGCAGTATTCCATAAGCCTCAGGTTTATCGACTACCACTATATCAATGACTTGTGTATATTGTGGTTTAGCAGCCATCCGAATCAACACATCTTTCAATTCCCCAATTACTTTCACATTTTTCCTATCTAATTACATAATTCTAGTCCCCGTTTTCTCGGGTATCACATGCAATCTTTTAGCAACAGCATAAGGCATCACAATGGATGAGGCACCAGAATCTACCAAGCAATTGTGTACGTTCATGTTGAGGATTTCAAATGTGATAAGGAAAGGTGAAGTCATGGATTTTGAGTTTCTCCTTATCATGGCTACACTGACATATTGGGGGTTTTGATTTATTCTAGACAGAGTGGCTTCCATAGCTGATGGTATTTGGGCTGTAATGGAGGTGTTGACAGGTCTGGACACTGAATTCTTGGTTTGGTTGCTTGGGATGGTGGGAATTTTTTAGTTGCTCTCATTCATAGCTTTTAGGAGCAAATCTCTTTGTTGTGTTAATTATAGCAAATCAAAGTATGTGATATTAGCCCTAGATTTCTTAAGATCATCCATAATATTGTAATCAATGTTATAAACGGGATAGGGTAAAGTAAACATACCAGTTTTTCTATTCTTAGGTGGGAGTTTACCATTCTGAGTTGCCTTCATTGCGGTGGGAGGTGTATTATCTTTCTCTGGATGGTTTGCCACTGTGGTATTCTTGGATTGACCACTAGGTCTACCCTTCTCAACAGGAACTTTGGGAGTGGGTGCCTTCAAAGGGTGAACATCTTTCTTTGTCTAGTCTACAAGCTTCATCACACTTGCAAGTGGCCCCTTACTTCGTGTGTAGATTTCATTAGTGTGGATTTATGCCGTACATATCCTTTTTCATCATCATTCTCATTTGTATAGAAATCCCACAGTACATTGATTTGATATTCTTCATCCAAGGGCTCTTCTACTTGATATTCTTCCTTATTTTCTTGTTCTGGCTCCAACTCTACTATAGGTTCTTCTTTGTTAAGGAGCGATCCAATAAGAACCAAATCTTCCGTATTTAAATTCCCTTCATTTGTGGAGTAGGTAATGCAAGTTGACCTTGATCACCTTCTGTCTTCTTATGATAGAAAGATTTGAAGGGTTTTCTATTGTAATACTCTCCTCCATTCCCACTAGTACTCTCTTCATAATTCCTTTTCATATCGATGATTGTGTTTGTCAGTTTCTTAATGATCTAATGCAAACCTTCTACATCTGTGGTGTCCCTTTCTTTGCCCCCAGCCACTTTGTTATCACTCCCATTATTCTTCTTGGATGACTGAGAGGCTTTCTTCCCTTTGGTTGTATGATCACATTTTGTGAGATCGACCATTTCATTCTTGACTTTTATCGCTTCATCAATAGCACCTTATAAGGTTTGTGCATTACTTCTCTTGACCCACACTGCAGTAGGGACAGGGAGAGCAGTGATGTAGAATTCCATGACCACCTTCTCAGTAGGTCTAGTGTTAGCTAGGATTCTGTTGAACAAGGTGTTGAACCAGATGATAAAATCCTTCACCCTTTCTTTGGTTTCCCTTTTCAAACCAGATAGTTCTAGAACTAAGGCCGTAGGGGTTTTGTCATTGCCATACTTGTCTAAAGGGGCCTGTTGAAAGGTAACCCATGAGGTGATCGATCTCGTTCTCGAGCTAAAGTACCATGTGGAGGTTGCAACAATCAAAGTAAAAGGGAATAGGCGACATACTATATCTTCAATGGCTACCACCAACATGTGCACGACCAAGAAGAAAGACTGAATATGGTTATCAACAGTGTCTCCCTTTTCAAGGTCGAATTTAGGCAGTACTCTTTTTGCATTCTTGGGTAAGGGATGTTGCTGCCCAGGTACTGCTACGATGTCTTGAGCGAGCCAGGGAGGAAGTGCTCTAGGAAGAGGTGGGAGTTGGTTCCCACCCGGTTGAAGCTGGTTCCCACCTGGGAGAGGAACGCTAGCCATATTATGGATTGGGTTGTTCTGGTTGAAGGTTTCTTTGAGGCTTTATTTATTAATAATTCCCAAATCAGGCCAGGGATTACCTTCAGAGAGTGGATCTTCAGGAATTTCTTCCCAGGGAGTGTCGATACTTTGCAAGGATTCAAGCACAATATCTTCAAGAGACAGGGATGCATATGTCTCTTTGCTTATGGAACAAATCCTTGGCTTTCTTTTAATTGTTGGAGGTAAAGAGTGAAAGATGGGGAGTTGAGAGAGGGAATGAGCATAAGCCCAAGTAAGTACTTTGACTAGTTGTTCCTGAGTGACAGGATACTAGTGTCTCTTCTTTGAAATGAAGCTTTTCCGAATGGGAGGAAGTATCTTTTAGACCTTTACAATCCATGCATTAATCTTTTTTAATCCATGAAATTTACAGATGAAATCATAAAAAGATGTGGACGACGATTCAGGCCCTCCTTCTAGCACCAATTTGTTGACATGGCAAATATTTTCTATACCAACAAGGGGAACTAACCTGATCACAGACCCCAATTAGATTTGCTTTCGTTTGGAGTGGCTAGCTCCAACGAGTTTTAAAGGACCCTGTGAACTGTTATAGGTGTTGAGAGATTGCTTCCCAGAGGAAGACTTCAATTAAATCAACAAAAGAAAAAGCTAACCTATATGCATCAAATCCTAACTACACTACTGTTAACTACTATAATCTAGTCCGAACTATCCTAATCTATCCTGCAGGAGCATAACAAAAGAGAGGTTAAACATCATATATAGATTCCAAGTCCAAATGAATCAATTACTGGTTAACATAAGAAGAAGGCTGTATTAAATCCTAATTGCAATATCATTACTTATACAGGAATACACATTCCTTTCCATACAAACAACACTTGCAACTAATGTTTAACAAAGTCTCGAATCAACAACCTTTCATCAATTAACAATGCTATTGAATTATATTCAAATAACTAGGAATAACCATGAACTACTTGTAACCAATATGCACAAAGCAAATCACATTTATCTTTGTGCCAGCAACAACACAATGATTCTAAACATATGAGAGAAAGGGGAAATAAATTTGAAACAATAGGCTCCTTGAATCAAACAATATTCTTTATTCACAATAAATCAAAGTTGTTCTCTCCAAACAAAAATCATGCTCTTCTATCTAGAGAGAATATTTATGCAGCTGGAAATGAATCTCGGCCTTCCCTGACTTTTCACCTACCTTCTCTTTTCAATCCAAAAATTAGTATATATAATCATAGAACAATGGTTGTAACAGTTAACATGTAAAGGCCACATCTATTGGAGCATTTCATTTCTTGGGGAAATGAATAGATGTCGATTGAAAGGGGGAGGCATGTGTATCATTTCTTCATGATACATCCCGAGGTTGCATAACCTTCGGAACACATAGGTAACACATGGAAACATGACTGCCAATGCCTAAATTCAAATCTTTAAATAAAACATATCCGTATATATAAAATCATTGGATCTGCTCATGCATCTTTTATCTGGAGCCATGCTTGAATCTTATGCATCCATTCTTCAACCCCGCTTGCCTTCTTTCGGTCCTTGCCTGAAGGGATAACCAACATCAGACATACTTATGCAAATATGATAAAAATTCTTAAAAAACACAAATCTTGCCTTCATGAAGCGTTTACAACATTAAAAAGAACAAGTGTGAAAGAATCGCCCCCTGGTTTTTAACCCATGCATTGATTAAGTCCCATAAGCGAAAATCTGATTTACACTGAAAATCATTGCATAGCACCGAACCAGATCCAAAATCCAGACTTGAAATATTATAGGCAAGAACCCATATCCTATCGGGTCCACGAAATACTATCGCATCGCATCACGCCATGTGGTTGAGCTCAAAGCTCTGCCGATTGCGACTTGCGATTGGCTAGACCCGAAGCACATATATGTCGTGGTTCATACCTTCGGGTCCGCCGCATAAGAATTCCCTTTGACAGACCCCGACCCCAGTGTATTATAAAAAAAACATGGGAAAACATAGGAAAACCCCGTGGCTAAGCCATAGGGCTGCACTTGAAAATTTATGCCCCTGAATTGATAGTGATAGGCGGGTCCGGTATATAGTGGTGTTCCTTATATATAAGCCACAGAACCTACCGATTATGATACGTGATAGGGTTGCAGACCCAACGTTTATATAGATATATGTTAATATTACTGGTGGGTCCGCAATGTTAGACTTCTCTTTGAAAAACCCCAACCTCAATACGTTTTGAAAAACATAGGAATATATGGGAAAACCCGTGTTCGGCCATAAGGCCAGACTTGAAATAATATGCATCCTGGTCTATAATCATCGTCGAGTCCGAGTGTTAGCAGTGTGTCTTATATAAAGGTCCTGGACCCTGCCGATTGTGTTATGCGATGGAGCTCCGATATATATATATATATATATAATGCGGTTAATAATGCCATCGGGTCTAAATTTAATGTTGATTGCGATTAAGCGAAAAAAGGGTAATTTGGTCATTTTTTCGAGTATTTATATTATAAAGAGTTATAATGGGAATGAAGATGTGATAGAAGGTTTTGGGGGTTGAAAAAGTCTCGATGAAGGGTATGAATGAAGGACTTAGAAAGGGTTGTAGATGAATCATGTGATAGAGGTTTATTAAAGGGGCTTAACCATTATGAATTGAAGATTTTACTCCCGAGAGAGTTAAAATCCTTGGGATAAAATAGATCATTCGAAGAGATGCAAGATCAACTTCTAGGGGACCCATTCAAAATTGCCACCATGGAAACTTTTAATAGGGTGGTGGTTGTGGTCACAACAAGTCACTAAGAAGCATGCTAATCAAATAAGGAAAATAAGGGAACAACAAAATAAGGAAAATAGGGATGCTTAGCATGTGGAAAATAAATATGCTTTGCATATATTATGACAAGGAACTATAAACTAATTGCAAGGAATAACATACTAAAATATGATAGAATGATCATCTTTGCCTCACAAATTTGCAAACAAGAGGCACAAGTTCATTTAGAAAGAAAAAGGATTTTGACAAGGAAATACAAATTATTTGTGAGAAGCAACAGACTAATTAGGATAAGAATCATATGCTTTAAGTTAGAAATTTGCACAACATGTACAAATTCCTTCGCATGCAGCAAAAGAATTTTTATAAGAGAAATTACATACAAGAGACTCACAGATTTGCAAACAGGAGGCACAACTTCATTCAGAAAGCAGAAGGATTTTGACAAGGCAATACAAACTATTTGTCAGAAGCAACAGACTAAACTAGGATAAGAATCATATGCTTTAAGTTAGAAATTTGCACAACATGTACATATTCCTTCGCATGCAGCAAAAGAATTTTGATAAAATAAATTATATACAAGACCTACACTATATAAGAGAAATTATATGTCCCTAAAATTTTCCAAGAATGTCTCGGGTATGGCCAACAAGTCCCTTTATCCCCAATGAAATCCATCACACAAAGGGACATTTCCTTACTCCCCAAAAAAACAGAATAGTGGGTATGAGATTTTTTTTGTTTTTTTTTTTGGGTGGGGGGGTGGCCCGCAAGAGTAGAAAAGGATAATGTCAACCATTTTATTGTCAACTTGTAGTCAACATATTTAGAGCCATGTTTAGTTCAGTGTTACTGAAATTTGAAAATGGACAATCCAAACTAGAGGCAACTAGTTCTAGTATTGCTTTGAGCATTTCCAGTGAGAACCCACCCTTGAAACTAGAATTGATCAGTTTTTCCCAAAACTTCCAGCTCTGGACAAAAACAATCAAACTAGACAGTTTGACCAATTTTGTACCATTGCAACCCCAACCCCAAAAAAAGGAAAAAATAAACTTACAAAAAATCCTAAAACTGCCATAAACCTCATTTCCCATCTATTTAATCATTCCCCCTATATTTGCTTCACATCCTTCTCATTGATCATTTGAGCAGAAAAGAGCATTGATTTAATAATATTCTTGTGATGATTCATAGTTTTTCTCAATGTGCTTCAGAGAGTTTCATCTAATGATTTGAAGCACTCAAGATTTGATTAGGGAGTTTCTTGGATCTATTACTAACCTTGATTTGGATTAGGACTTGTAGCATTTATTTGAATATTTGATTGGGGTGCTTATTGTGTTTTGGCAATGTTGTAAACATCACATTAGCAAAAATATCACCAAGAATCAAGAAAAGAAAATATTGACAACATCAGGAAAATATCACAAAATATAGGTAAAATTAAAAATAACAAAATTATTCAAAAACACAAATAATCGACTTTATTCTTCTCCATCGATGAGAAGGGAAAATAATTTCATGCATCTCATGATAATATCGAGATATTTACAATATTCTCATGATATTATTCGAGAATGAAAACACTGCATAATTTATCAGCAATAATATCGTTCTGGGGTAAAATTTGTGACATTGCTATAATACCATGACCATGATAATCGCAATGTTTGCAACACTGGTTTTTGTAGCTACACTTTTGTTGATTCTAGATGTTGATTCAATCTATTCCTGCAATTGATATAGATATTCTCCTGGAACTGATTTAGAATGAAGACTTGGAACTTGTAAAGGTATTTACAAATATTCTTCAAACCCTATTTCTCTTAAGAGAGTTTGTTAAAAAAATCTAGAAATTAAATGTAAGGCTTTATTTGCAAATTATTTATGTGGTAGAAAAAATGCCATGGCTCCTAAACACAAAAAGGATCCTACATGGAACCATTTCCAAATAGTTGGGGATGAAATGGTATGCAACCATTGTCCCATGGAAATTGGTGGGGTGGTGGTTATACATAGACTAAGAGTCGAAACAACACCTAGGAAATATACCAGGGAAAATCCAATATTTATCTAAAGACTTGGCAAGATTATAATATGACATGCAAGATGCTATTGAAAGCTATAACACAAGGAAAAGTATATGTAAGAAGAAATAGGAAGAAATGGAAGTGAACATGATAATGAAAACCATAGTTTTGAAGACTCCACTACTCATCTTGCTAGGGATACCTTTAGAATCCCAATCCATCCAAAACATGAGGGTGATTATGGCACAAAGAACACAATCCTAACAGGCAAAGAGTTTACTCAATCTTTGAAACCAACAGGCAACAACACCCTTAGTTCTTAGCCCACCATTGATAACAAATGGAGGAAGTTGCTTGGGAATGCATGGCTAGATGGTGACATGATGCAAAGATAACTTACAATCTAAGTTCAGCAGGATACATATGGGGATTTGGACACAGATTTGCCAAATTTTTGAAAAGCCAGGATCCAAATATAGTAGGAAAATGGCAAGTACAAA
>APFE031505533.1:44239-60372 GCA_000404065.3 Pinus taeda
AGTTGATATTATAGTCTTCAAAAAAAAAAAAAAAATTAATTAATTTCAAATTGGAACTAGATCCAATTAGATTCAATGAATTTATTTGTTCAAAATACATAAATATTTTTTTTATTAAAATTACAAATTATTAGAGATAAATAATGCAAGGTTGGCTCACCTATACACCATGTGAGGATGAAGAAGTGTTTAAGGAAGGATAATGTTTCAACCAATCTTTAACAACCTTTCAATCCCCTATTACTTGTAAGTTTAGATTGCTTGACACAATTAAGATGACTAACATAAAAAATTGATTCATATTATTGTAGTACTAGTTTGGTAGTTGTATTTTTGTTCTTAGACTAAATTAGTCATTCATGTTAGTCATTTTTAGTTGTATTACTTATTATCTAGTCACATATTTTAATCCATGATTAAATTTGTGATTTATATTAGTCGTTTTTAGTTCGGTCATTCAAGATTGCTCATTTTTTGTAGTATTTCACTTGGAAAAGATGTGGTGACTAACATTTTTAGTCACCTAGTCACTAATTTCTCATTTTCTAGTAGTGCAATGACAGGAATTAAAAAATTATCTTTAATAGTGAACTTGTTGAGCTCTCTATAATATAGACACATATGCCATGATCCTTCCTTCTTGTGCACCGATATTATTGGAGAAGAGAAAGAATTTTGACTAGGTTGAATTATACCCGCCTCTAACATCTATGCAATCATGCATTCAATTTCACTTTTCTGGGCATAAGTATATATGTAAGTTCTAATGTTTGGAGGACCACTTCTTGGATTTAAGTGAATAGCATGATCATGATCATGAGTAGGTGGGAGACCTTTGGGAGTCTGAAAAACCTTGGAATGATTGCTAAGGAATCTATGGAGATCTAGAGAAATGGATGACTTAGATGTTTGAACATCTAATGAACATAATTGCGCAATTAATACTCATTTTTACTTATTCAAAAAAGATGTCATACCATTAGAGATGATTATATTTTCAGGTTTCCCTGTGATATCCATTAATTCAATTTCCTTTCATTCTGAGAAAAATTTCAAGAAAATTTCATGAAAATTAAAAGCTATCGTCCCCAAATATTTTAACCATTGGAATATTAATACAACACCCACACCACTCATTGGGATGGAAAGCATTGGAATATTCAATACATATTCCACAATGGTTACATTGATATTGTGGCACTTCCTTGAGCAATTTATAATTCCTCCATTTGCAACCATCACTTGACACTCTAGTAATGGATATAGAAATAAATTCAAATCCTTGGCTACCTTAAAATGAATACAATTATGAGCATTACCTGAATCAATCAACACTATTACATTTGTCTTCTTGATATATCCTTCTATCTTGAGATTTTGAGGAGTGGTAATTCTTGCTAATGCATTAAAATATATGGTCAAATTCATTTCTTCTTTTTTAGCCCCCGGGGTTGGTTCCTGGTGTATATATTCTTCTTCTGATGTTTATTGTTCTTTTCTTCCTCCTCTTCACAATCTATGTAAAATAATTTCTTCTCAGCACACTTATGGCCTTTAGTGTATTTTATATCACAACTGTAAAAAATCCATTTTTCTCCTTTTTCCTCCAGTTCCTATTGTATCTACCTTAAAGGTTATGGGAAACTAGGAGAAACAACCCTTCCATCTTTATAGTTGTGAGTGGTATACCTCTTTGTTGCCATAATTTTGCTTTCAACTTTTCTTTCCACCTTGAATTCATTCTCGAATGACTTAGGTTCCCAAAGGTGAAACTCATGTTGGATGTTATTCTTTAATGTATCTATGAATACATTAATTACATTCTCTTTTGGAATATCAACTACCTTGATATTCAATCTTTGGAAGTCCTTAATGTGCTCCCTAATTGATCCCTTCTATTTGATATTTATCATTTGGCTAAAGAAGGTATTGCTCTTTGTATCCTCATAATGTGCTATAAATTCCTTTGTAAAATTCACAATTGGTAAGTTCTTTATGATAGCAAATCCACCGATACCATACAAATTTATTGGGTTCTAAATATAACGATGCAATGCACACCTTTCCATGTGTGTTGCATATCATGTAATCAAAGAACCACTCCATCTGTAATATCCATGTTACTAGATCCTTGCCATAAAACTTCCTCATATCTATCTTTGGAATGTGGTAGGTATTAGACCCAAAATTGGTGTCTCTAAAATCACAATTCATATTCCTTTTGTCCTTATCACAATTTTCACGTTGTACCTTGTCACCACTTGGAAGCCTTTCTCGTAGCAACTTTGTCAACCCTTCCAACTTGACATTCATGGTGTCCATGTATACTTTAAAAACTCCCATGTATTGTTTTAAACCATCCTTTAAATCTTCCATGTTTTCTTTTAAACCATCCAATTCATTTTTGGTTTCTTTTTGTGAGAATGAAATTTGTTGTACTTGGTCCGTAATTTCAATATATCATGTTTCATTTCTTCCTCTTCTTCATGCATCATAGTAGAGATTTATGTTGGCTTATTAAGTATATCCATTTTTTTGTTGCAATCCATATTGGAACCAAATAATTTTATTTATGCTTCAATATGCCTTTTGAATAACTTCAAACTATTTTTTCAAACAAAAGTTAGGGAAATTAAAAAATACACACCTTTTAAAAGCTTGATTTAGAGTTTGTTGATAAGGCTAAAATTCAAACTATTGTATCTCTGTGCTTTTGGCCTTTCAAGGTACGAAATTGTGTCCTGAGGTAGCTCTATGTGTCTTATTTCCAACACCACTAGTTAGAGCAAGATTTGATTCTTCAAAATAAAGTTAGGCCAAATCTCCCAAGAACACTTTCTTATGGAGTAGAACAAAATTGTACGAAATTCCATGTGTCACCATTTCAGCCTTGGGCCCTGAAAATGTACCTAAGAACTACAGTCCGTGCAATTTCAACCAATTTTTACAAAATCGAATATGGATTCCCAAAACAAAAGTTATGACGATTTTCCTTGAGATACCTGTTTGAGACATAATTCTGGAGCATACAAAAAGCCTAACTTCCTTGAATAATTGATGCAGGAGCATCCAACTGAGGGTACCATGACCGGTTGTTTGGTCTCAGCTAAGGAGGACAGGTTCATTATCATTTGGTTTCCTTTATGTTTGTTTATCAAAGAAATGTTTAGGAACTTGTTCTTTTATTTCATTATTAGTTAAGGGATATTTAGGAACCAATACAGTTAGATTAGGGTCGTTACCGCTACACTATTTTGTCTTTTTATTAATTTATCTTACAACTATCTTTTCATTTAAAAATATATATTGTATATCTTACAACACAAGAAAACCCAAAATAGTTATCAATTATGTAACTATAAAAGCAACTAAAGAATAATTGTGAACAGTTCGGGTAACTATATGAAAACAATACAAAAACCAATGTAATACATTTTTGAAGGGGTTCGAAAGACCAGTACAACAAGATAATTCAGAAATAGACAGTTTAACAAAACCGAAGTATTTGAATTCATCTGAGCAAACAATCTTATATATATATATATATAATATATAAATTATATATATATATATATATATAATATATATATATATATATATATATATTATATAAATATATATATATTATATATATATATATATATATATATATATATATATATATATAATATATATATATATCCCTCTAATTACTGTCTTGTGTCAATTAAACAACACTATGTGTTTCTATATATCCTTCCTAGCAAACAAAGACATAGTTCCTAGGTTTGAACAATGAAGTCATAACAAAGTATTTCCTAACACGGAGTTTTGGCAACAACAAAAGTTCCCATACATACAAAAGCAAGCAACAGCTACGAGACAGTTCTCAACAAAGAAATAGATGCAACGACTGTAGAATGCAATTATAACAGAGGTAACCCATTTACACACAAAATCTTCTTATTACTTCCTCCCTTATAAATATAATGTTGGCATACATAAAGAACAGTGTAAAGTGCTAGAGAATAATAGAGTAAGTCAAGGCAAAATCAAACCCCTAAGCTAGGGTTGAACCCTAGTGAGTCGCAAGAGAGTACGTAGAATAAATTACATATAACCAGAGCTCGAAATGTAGGTGAAATTACATATAAACAGAGCCGAACATCACTCAATAGCGAAAGACAAATAAATGGAGGAGCATCGGGACTTTCCAATGTCATGACAGAGAAAAGAAGATTACTAACTAAGCAACAACAACAGAGAATGACCCTACCAGAGTCATTGGGTTGCAACCATTTCGGAGACCGAGCCTGGAGCAAACCCCAACCTGCCATAAAAAACCAACGGAACCATATCAATTATTTGTATGCCAAGAAAAATGAATGTGAAAGTTAACGAGCAGAGAAGGAAAAGCCAGCTTACCTGAAGGGTGACAGCATTGGAGGAATGAAACCCCAACTGAGTCACAGTCACAAGTGAAAATCCTGCATACAAAGGAGTGACTACGTTAGTGTCAAAGAAAAACAGAGAAGACTAGCTACAACATGGAAAGTAAGCTTACCTTGCCATGACCAAGCAAAGCCGAGGAAGTCCACTATGACTAAGACCTACCAAGACAACAAAATACTCATACATCAACCAAAGAATCAATAACCGGAAGCTTAACCAGAAAACTGAAGCAAAGCAAGATAAGGGAACGGTGGAAAGAACAATAATGACGAAGAAGGTTAAAGAGCCAACGGAGGGACGAAGTAAAACCTCTCATGAAGTCGACGGAGCCTCCAATATAGTTCCCAGGCAACCAGGTAATGAAACAAGAAGTGTGGGCACAGTTACCTCGCCACTAGGTGGAGGAACCCATAGCTAGGTGCAGATAGAGCATTACAGTCGAGTTCAACACAGTTGCAAGTAGGCCAAAGAGAGCACACAAACCCTCATCACGATAAAGAGAAGTCGAAAAATGCCAAAGTAAAGTGAAACAAGGGTTTATCATAACCAAAGAGCGGGAAGGAGAAAATCGAGGCGAGTACAAAAGCCAGTGAACTAGCAATAACTCCACAATCAATGCCAACAGACAAATATATTTGTTAATCAAAATCTTAAGACTAATCATACGTGTTTGACCCAAATCTTAAATTAATTTTGGTTAAACTAGTTTAATCTGCAAGTTGAAGGGTTGGTCCCATCAATAATATCTTTGAGAATATAGTGAACCAAGTTCTGAAAATTTACTCATTTTTCATCGAGATTTTGGCTCCATGTGATTGAAATTTTAGCTTCTGAATCCTTGTATAAAAAACATTATAGCAAAAATTCTAAGATGGCTTGTTCGAAGCAACGAAATTCTATGATCCAAAGATCTGATATCAAATGTTATGTAACCAAATCACAAAATAGAAAAAAGATAGATCAAAAACTTGAAAATATGCCTCTTTGATTGGGAAACCTTATTTACATCTATAAATGAATAACTCTTGGATGATTCAAATGACAAGACCTCCTTGGTATATAAAGGAGTCTAAAGGGTCAAAATATAGTTAAGGCCCACATAACAATAATAATGTAAGGGCACAATAATAACAATAGTGGGATTCTATTGGGCACAACAATACAATATGGGGGATACACTAGTACTATAGAGACCTAACATACGGATTCTTCATACACTTAACATGAATTTTTCATACTATAGGAGTGCATAAACAAAAAATATTGCGTAAACTCAAAGGAAATATATGAATCAAACTTTTGTAACCTTTAAAAGCACATTATCCATCCTACATATAAAGAAAAATTGACAAACCTCTACATTACGTTTAAATTAAGATAAAACCATAGATTCATATCACATAGAGAATCCTCCCATGGTTAAACAACAAAATTCAATGAAAAATAGGTGGGAGAAACAACAAATACTATTCAATAGTATAAGGAGTATATCGAAAAGGTTTGCACAAGTTGGCAACCTGTAAAAATGTTTCGTTCCCTCTACCACCTTCAGATCTGCCCATGCCAAAACATGCTAATAGTTTCCCTCTACTCTATGTCCCACATACCATCTATATTGTATTCAATTCTCGAGGAAGCAACAAGGTGTTCCTTTATGCCCTTCATCCACCCCCATTAGATGCCACGTAAAAATAATTATTAATTATTAATTATTATTATGATTTTATTTTGTTTTATTTTTATTTTTATGTAAATGAGGTTTGCACCTCAAGAGATTTGATCCCTCTTGAGACTTGTGAGATCTAGAGTTAAAATGGATATTGGATGATTGATATTGATAACCATGGTATTAGTCTATGGTATTGGTGTACATTTGTTTTTTTTCTTAATTGGTCTACTCCTATATTGATACAAAAATATTATTACAGAGAGGCAGATGCCTTGAGAGTTCTAGCCAAGGAGTTGGCATTCTTACAAAAGACACTTGAAGTACTTACTAGAGGACCTACATATTGACTTACTTTAGGACTTGAAGTATCTGAAAACATTGGACTCAGTATCATGAAAACATTGACCAAGATTGACCTGTAAACAGCTATCTCTTAGACAAATGCCAAAATAAACAGACTCCAACATGCAAGAAAATGCCAGTCTCATAGTGGAAACTGACATATAGAGTTGATAGAGACCTGAATTTGGGAGCTTAAAAGCATGAAAAACTATGTATCCAGGGGGAAATGAACTTCTTCCTTCAGCAACTGACCAAAACCCAAAGGCGCGGACTCGTTCAATCTCCATCTAAGGTTGTTGGTTGTTCTTCTACAATTCGGCACCCAAATTGGTCTGTGTCTTTGAATTTAGAAGGATGGGCCTCAAAACCTGAAGAGTCACCTCCTGCTGATGCGCTTGGGCCGGCGATTGCGTTTGAATTCACAATTGGTGAGCCGCCTGAATCTCTGTGCTGGGAGACGTTCTGGTCTGCCATCCGAGGTTCCAGAGGAGCCCCAGGATTAACCTCCTCCGAACCCACAACATCCTCGCACATCTCGACAGTAACTGACACGATGAAGGATGAGTTTCCTAGAGAACAGGGGATGCGGAGTCGGGTTGTATGCGAGTGAGAATGATGTGAACATACTTCTGTTGTGACTTGCCCTTTTCCCCTGCCCCTGCCACTTCTGATTGCAGGATATCTATTGCAGCAGAACTCTGAAGCTTCAAACGAGGGGTCCGAAGTGGTAGAGGAAGGCTAGCAGGAGACTCGACCATGGGAGCTGCCCCGTCTGCACCCCATCCTGGTGCGTTCTCTTGGCATTTTAAGGAGAGCAGAACAATCAAACAGAGAGGGAATGGCAAGAAGGCGGGTAAGGACTAAGCACACCGGATATAATGGGGCTTGAGCGTGCTGATAACTGTTAGCACCGCTGATAACTGTTATCACCTTGAACGAGAGCCGAAGGGAAGCTGGGGATAAGGTTGACGCTTGAGGACCAATAAGGAGCTGCCACCTTGATGAACCTAAAGGTGCATGGAAGAGAAGCAGGAATGAGGTCTAGGCCACGCACCATCACAGATAAATCATAATCGAGGGAGGGCAACGTTAATGCTGCATTTAATAAATATGTGTGAAACCATGTCTCCGTCCTTGAAAATCCATCTGGCGGTAGTGAGTAGCCACGTTCCCACCCTCCACGCTGCCTTCGTACCACTAGCCTGACTATTCACCCGCATCCGGGATACTGGTGTACATTTGTTAGATGTGTGACCAAATTAAATTAAAATAAAAGACATGTATATTTTGGCTTCTTCATGTATTTAGAATATTAAAGAGGGAGTCAAATGAATCACAACTGTTTAGGTACTGATATTGATAATCTGTATAATTGGCCCATACTATTAATCCAAGCTATTGTAACAAAAAATTATTATTATTATTATTATTATTATTATTGACCAAACACACACCTATCCCTAATTTGTAAGCCCCCACCTTAACACAACATAATACCATGGTGAGAATATCATATAGTATTGTTTTCAGTGGATTGTGATCTAAATAAAAAAATTAGAAATACATTTGTTATTCTCTGTAAAATTATTTGAAATAATTATATGAAAATTATAGATATAAATTATGTTATATAAAATTAGATTCATATTTATTGAATTATAAAAAGATGAAAATTATAGTCATGGATGATGTTAATTTTTTTTTTGTTTTGTTTTTTAATTAATAATAATAATGATAATAATGCATGAAAGTTTTATAAATTTATCATTTGTATTTTTAACTTTCCTTTTATCAAATTTTTTTAATGAAATAAATGTTTATTCTTATTATTATCATGATAAACAATGGAGGTTTTTGTTTGTGTTTTGGTAACTTCAAAGGACTGATAAGATCCCATTTACTTAAGTTTGAGTTTTTATTTGTGGTTGGTTTTTTTATTAGAGTATAATAGTAATTTATGTTATGTTTTTATTTAGTGGTAACTTATTTCATTTTAAATACATTTTAGAATGAATTTCCTTTTTTATAATGATGTAATATTTGTTAAAAATCATGGGGTCTAGATTTGAGATTAAAATATTAGATTTGATCTCTCTTACTTTTTGGATAATTTGGAGTTAAGATGGATTTAGGCGGTAGGATATATTATATAATATATATATAATATAATATATAATATATATATAATAATATATATATATATAGCACATGATATGATAAACATGGTATTGGTTGTAAAGTGTTAGATGTTTGTTCCAAATAATTTAAATAAAAAATAT
Organism: Pinus taeda; assembly: GCA_000404065.3. Classification (NCBI taxonomy): domain Eukaryota; kingdom Viridiplantae; phylum Streptophyta; class Pinopsida; order Pinales; family Pinaceae; genus Pinus; species Pinus taeda. The sequence goes on from APFE031505533.1 coordinate 52,961, forward strand.
GTAGTAATTTGACTTTTCAAGCTTTTAAAATGTTATAGAAAGAAAAAAAAAAAATACAGTTGTTTAAATACATGATATTGATAATCTATGTAATTGGCCCATAAAAATAATCCAATTTTTTTCCTTTTTTTTTCTTTTCTGTTATTGAAAAAAATATATATTCATATTGCTTATTCAAAAAAATTGATTAAAAAACAATTCACTTTACATACTTAACAAGTCCAGATTGCTGCAACATTCTAAGATCCCAAAAACAGAGAACCCATATTTTTGCCTACTCCTTACAATTATACTAAAAACATGCTGACTATCTGTGGCAGTAGACTCCCAAATACTTTGTATATTTATATATAATTCAAAAAGTCAACAAAATGGAGACTTCACCATATTCAACAAATTCTTAAACTAGTCTATTAAGCAAACTTGGGATTTGAAATTATCTGGGTATTTTTTCCTCGACTGGTCTGAGCCTAAGTCTGTTTCACACATAATTATTCCTCTGTCATTTGATTCCTCGGCTTTATCCACACGCGCACATATCCTAGAAATTTTCAAGTGGAGTTCTTCCATAATTGATTCCACACACTGGTAGTTAAGTCACATGGCACGAGTTTGAATTCAGACTCGACAATGATTAAATTCGGTTTAAATTCGAATTTTTTTTGATGAGGTTCCAATGAAGTTTGGTCATGAGGTTTAATATATATAATATAATAATTTATATATAGTAAAATTAAATATAAGATATAATAGTATGAAGTTTATAGTAGTAAATATAAAAAGTGTTATTATGGACAAGAAAATTATAAAGATATATTATAAGCTTGAGTTGTGATATGAAGTTATGAGTTTTAATCTACAGATTTGGACAGTAATTATAAGGTTTGATGATGTTCATCAAACCTCAAAACTTTAAGGCTTCAAAGTTGAAGTTCCACTAACCTTATGACATAAGCTGGAGTGCAATTCCAGTGTAGTACCAATTAATAATTTAATTTTTTTCTGAAAACATTCTAGAAGATTCCAGAACAGAATCCATTTGCTGGAACTAGAGGAGTTCCTCCATAATTCCCAAAAATTCACATTCTCCTTTTTGCTCTCCTAAACAAAGAATTAACCTAAATCCATCATGATTTCACAACTATGAGCTATCAGTTAACTAATATTACCCAATAGCTGATATAGAGATTACCAGAAGAGAGGTGGAGTCTCACCCCTCCACTATGTCCTTTTATAACCAACATTTTGCATGAATTCAGTTACCTTATCTTGGGAGTTCACCATATTTCCATCCTTGACATGAGAGAGGATGATACTTAATACGAAGTGTGAGAGATCGTAGTCGGCCCTATCGATTAGCTTTGGGTTTTGAATAATATTGAATACCATATATCTATTAAATACTTTGATGATGGGACAACCTTCCCACTATCCAATAAATATTTGGTTATGAGATTGGATTAATGATCTAATCATTCCCTAATTTCAATTTGGCTTTGTGCCAATATTGTTACTTTGTTAGATAGCATGTCAACTTGGGAGTTTTGGCTTCTGTACATATAAAAAAATTTAGTGTGTGCAAAATGTTTTAATACAATCCAAATTATCTGCTAAATGACTGAAGAATTTTCATGGCAAGAGACTTGGGCTTGCTTGGGATGACGAACAACCACCATTGAATTACAAAAAGCTGTAAATATTTTTATATTTCTTATTTTTGCCCACTCCCACTCTTTGCTAGGTATTCTATTTGATTATTATTGTTCACAGACGAAGTGAGTTTCAATTTTTCATTGAAATCTAATGACCTTTCCTACTTTTACTACTTTAATATTAATCTAAAATATTATAACAAAATCCAATTATATATTTATTTTAATATTAATTTTATTTTAATTATATCCATTATTATTATTTTATTGTATTTAATAAAAACACTCTCTCGAGTTCTTAAATTGTAACTACTAGCCTTAACATTTAATGGTGGGAGTTCATATAAATTGTCTTTTCAATGGATTTCCTTTAAAAAATTAGAAAAAGTATTTTTTATTATTTTTATATTCTGATAAATAATAGAAATCTTTTTCTAGTTTTATTTTGGTATAGGCATGATCCCATTTACTTGTGTTTTTATTTGTTGTTGTTAGTTTGCTTGTATTTAGGGTATGGAGTATAACAATAATTTACATTTTTATTTAGACGTTTGTATATGTTGATTTATTTGTTTGAGATATATATAGGATATATTTCAATTTCTCATAATAATGTAATATTTTTGGAAACAATCAAGTTAAATGATGCAATATTTTGAAATAATCTGGTTATTTAATAATGAAATATCAGATTTGACCCCTCTTAACACTTGATAAATGCAGAGTTAAGATGGATTTAGGCTGGTAATATATATATATATAATTTTTAGGTAAATGATATTGATAACCATAGTATTAATCCATGGTAAATGGATAGATTTTATATATGTGTAGTATTTTGATTTTTTCACTATTTTAATATGTTAAAGAGGGAGTCAAATAAATTTCATTTGTTTAACACATAATATTGGCAATCTATATAATTTGGCCATAATATTAATCCAAGATATTATAACTAAACTAAATTATAGATATAAATTGTTTATATGAAATTTAGATTAATATAATTATTGAATTGTTGTTTTTATATATTAATTCATATACATTATTTTTATTTTTCTGAAAAAACAATAATAATGATTCTATGTGATTAGTACATTTTTTTAAATTAATAATAATGATTAATGAAAGTTTTAGAAATTTATCATTTACATTTTAACCTTTTTTAATCATATTTAAAAATTATAGAATTAAATCTTGTTAAATCAAATTACATTCTTATATTATTGAATCATGAAAAATATGAAAATTATAGATTCCCAGAATCTTAAAAAATCAATGACAATGATTAATGAAAGTTTTATAAATTTATCATTTGTATTTTTAATTTTTCCTAACCATGGTTTTAGATCAAACAATTTTTATTTATTGTTTGTTTTCAAATATGAAGATTTGGAAATCATATTTTTATGCTGAGTTTAAAATTAATTTAAAATTTTGTTAAAAGAATATCTTAATCTCCATATATATATTTGAAATGAATTAAATCTAACACCAAATATATAATTGTGATATAATTGAATTAAATATACAATACGACAAAATAATTTGTAATAATACCGCTTCAATTTCAATTTCTTTATCGATATCAGAAAAAGCACTTAACTCCTTCACGGGAGAGCCAAGAAGATGCGACATAGCCTTGAATTTATTGCTATCTAAATATATTAGAGTAGGGGATTGTCTTGTGTGGGGGTATTTGTTGCAAGTAAATTTTATTAGTCCCTGCCCTCCGGGCCTGGCAGGGATTATAGTAATTGATTCCTTTCGATTGCATTAGTCTGACACAGGAACCGATAACAATTGCATTAGTTTGACACAGGTACCGATAAATCCATTTTTGTTAAACCAAAGTTTTGGCGATATGTTAGCGATATGTCCCACTTTGCCGATGCATGTAACCAATGGCAGCCACGATCGTCTTATTTGGCCTAGTACGAGGTAGACGATCTGAAAACTTAGGGAAATGTTCGGAAAGCACTTGGTTAATTAGTACAGCTTCGCCTCCTTGAAGTAATGCTATCTTTGGAATAGCATTAGTTGGCTAACATTTAATGTTAATTGGCTAACATTACGGAGAAATGGGTATGGCGTAGGCTTATTAAACAGGGGGCGTGTCAATTTCCCGTCAATTTGCATGGAAGCAGTGCGTGTCAAAACAGGGGGCGTGTCAATTTGCATGGAAGCAGTGCGTGTCAATTTGCATGGAACCCTTAAAACGCCTTCACCCTCAGCTTGCTAATTCATATCCTCCTTGCGCTCCATCTGCACTCCTGCACCATAGCTCCATAGCTCTCAGCTCTCGGCGGTGGCTTCCTGCCCGCTCCACCCTGCAGGAAGTAACGTTGCATACCAGGTATATTGCTGCAACGACATATTTTATTGCATACCAGGTATATTGCTGCAACGACATATTTTATTTCAATTTCAGTCTGTTCCATTCTAAATTTAGGTTTTAATGAAATAAAAATCATTAGTAATGTAAAACAATTTACCTGGCGTCCTTCTTCAAGAGAGAGACGATAGGCCGTAATCCTTGGTTCAATCTGATGCAAAGAACTTGTTCTCACTATAAATTTGTCTTTCCAAAGCTCCCGGCAATCCTGGTCACTGGACATATTTACATGAAGATCGTGTGATAATCAGGAATCTAATCAACTGGAATCTATGTTGAGTTCTACTTTTAGTGCTTCTTTACTTACTAGAATCATTTTTTTATGTGCATAGAAAGACATTTTGTGCATATAAAAGGATTACAGAGGAGGGTTAAAAATTATACAAACAACAGCATCATCAGAGGACCAAATAAAGCCGGGTATTGATAAGGCTTACTCGTTTATACGATTCCTCCCTGCCCTGTTCTCGCTCCGTCCTGTGCACTAAAGAGGAAATAGCCATTCTTCTGTTGAAGTCATGCACAGCTTGGTCAAGCCCGACTGGGTGTTCGGCAACTTCTAAAGATGATCTCCTCCTCACCTCTGTTAATACTGTGTCGACTATGTTCTTCCACAGGTTACCCTGGTCACTGGACATATTTACATGAAGATCGTGTGATAATCCGGAATCTAATGTTGAGTTCTACTTTTAGTGTTTCTTTACTTACTAGAATCATTTTTTTATGTGCATAGAAAGACATTTTGTGCATATAAAAGGATTACAAAGGAGGGTTAAAAATTATACAAACAACAACATCAGCAGAGGACCAAATAAAGCCGGGTATTGATAAGGCTTACTCGTTTATACGATTCCTCCCTGCCCTGTTCTCGCTCCGTCCTGTGCACTGACGAGGAAATAGCCATTCTTTTGTTGAAGTCATCCACAGCTTGGTCAAGCCCGACTGGGTGTTCGGCAACTTCTAAAGATGATCTCCTCCTCACCTCTGTTAATACTGTGTCGACTATGTTCTTCCACAGCTTACCCTGGTCACTGGACATATTTACATGAAGATCGTGTGATAATCCGGAATCTAATCAACTGGAATCTATGTTGAGTTCTACTTTTAGTGCTTCTTTACTTATTAGAATCATTTTTTTATGTGCATAGAAAGACATATTGTGCATATAAAAGGATTACAGAGGAGGGTTAAAATTTGTACAAACAACAGCATCAGCAGAGGACCAAATAAAGCCGGGTATTGATAAGGCTTACTCGTTATGCTCAGCAGATATGCAACCTACAGCTTGGCAATCTAAAATGCGTTAACTTCAAAACATGTACAATTATTGCCATTGAAATTACATCGAGTCGAATCCACCGAAATTCGTTAAACTATGAATAGTTTCTTCTTCTGAAAATTTACCTGTCTCCGTTCTTCACTTCAGAATCCGATTCAGGACTGCCATCTGCATCCTTTAACTTCATTGTGCAATTGGAAACTTCAAGGTTCTTACGAATGCAATTTAACTGTCCTGAACAAGAGGGCCTTTGGGGCTTTCTAGTAGCCAGCACAAGTACTACCGTATAGCATTTCTGGTTCGAGCATCCATGGCGGGGATGCTAATAGAGCTTCTGCCGGATGACTTTAATTACAGTTCTCAGACCCTCTCCTTTAAGCATGTGATCAAATGCCTTTTTGATGTCAGCAAAAGAAACCTTGTCTGTAACAAATTCCTTGTCTGTAACGAATTGATCTAGTTCAAGCTCCTGCAAATTTAACAATCAAGGAAGGAGAGATTAAAACCGTAATAATAACGACCGCGACGCCTGCATAGAGCACAATAACAGTTTCAGAAAATGGGCACAAACAGAACTCTGTGCAATGTGGTCTCAACTCAGTAGTGTGAACCCCTCAACGTGCTGGATGAACCCAAATGAACAGTGAATGGCGGGCATACAAAGGGGTAACAGCCATCAAAGGGAGGCGGGCATGCAACATATATTACTGCTCTGAAGGATTTCTGGATGCTTGGTATGAAGGCAGCTGGTAGATGAGATACGTGGCGAGCGGGCTCTTCTTGCGTTGTCAGACTATATATTGCGATTTCACAGGGCAATCAAATTGTAATGTTTTATTTTATTATTTTCCAAGTCTGGTCGGGACTGCGTCATGGTAACATCTGGCCCGACTAGGATGCTAACCCGAATACGACCAGGGTTGTTTGTCCTTCATAAGTGCATATTCGCTTTCTTTTTGCCACCAAGACCTGTGTAGTTATTAAATTGTTTTCTGTTAGCAATATTTATGATTCCGACTCAAGAAAATCAGGTTCGGGGTTTTTCTTTTCAAATATACATTTGTAAGAGGCTCTTAAAAGAATAAATAATATAATGTCCTTTTCACAATTTTGTTAATTCATAGTTACCGAGCAAGTTTTATAACAAGCATGGAATTCCCCTCTCTGCATTGATTTTGTTTTCCGGAGCCGTCGCATAAGAAACTTCCCAACTTTCGTTTTATATATCGACATTTATAACAAGCTTGCAAATTGTTAGAGATAAATTCGAGAATGATGGAAAAGAAACTTTACGTGTGGTAGCTGCCTTTTTAGACCATTGCTGTCAATATATTGCATGCTTCATTTGTCTTATTACAACATTATATTATTTGTTTCCGGGTTGAGAGAAAGGACAAGTAAAGCAGGATGCTATGTCCCAGCGTTTGGAAATCCCTATTTGCTGGCTGGGCATACCAAATTCTACAATATATTATTAAGAATCTATATTGTGAACTTTTCATATGGTATGTCAGGGACCTCGATAGTAAAACGCTGCAAGTCTTCTTATTCTATTTCCCTTAAGGTGAAAGGAATCATTATTTAAACCTAATACACGTCGTTTTCTTAATTTTTTAAAATATATATATATATATAGTGTTGTGCACTGCGTTACATCTTACGTTGAGCCTTGGTCTTAACAATACAAGAAAAGCAATCAGATTTGCACACATACAATTCTAAATAGAACCGTTCATTTTTCGTATCAATAATTCACAATAGAGAAGCTTTAATGGGTTTAAATCATGATATATTTGTCAACCACTTTCGAACCATGTGATTCATAACCTGCAAGTATACATAGCTACAAGTAACTTTACATAGCTGTGAGCAGTAGCTCCACAGTCTCATCTATTTTAACTGCCTTTCTTCCTGCTGTCTCATAGCTCCACAGTCTGATCTATTTTAACTGCCTTTCTTCGTGCTGTCTCTGCTCCCTCCGCTTGAGCTATTGGTAGGTTATTCACCGGCTCTAGATCAATTGCAAATTATAGCTCTGTAGGATACGCTGGGACAGGGACTAGTTGCCCCGCAGCCCGTCTTGTTA
>APFE031505533.1:78874-91463 GCA_000404065.3 Pinus taeda
AAACAATGGTTAAATTAATTATTCCTAGAAGAAAATCAAATAAATAGTGATTTATTTAATTATTCTTCATGGGTTTAATTATAAATTACTTAACAAAGGTGGTTTATTAAGTAATTTCTAATAGTGAAAGAAATTTTACTATGGTAAAATTGGCTTTACATGGTGTACCTTGATCTATCTAGTAAATTAGGATAGATGATCAATTTTTTGGTGATAACATATTGCCCCCCAGTGTATGAGTGTTAGGAGAAAAAATTATGACTGAAGTACATTGTAAAGACATAATCACTAGACAACACAGGGGGGAGAGAGAGACAGAGACCAATGAAGCTAAATTTGAAAGAGGATATGGACAGAGGGGGCAAGACTAGTGTAAATCTTGTTTTATGTTGTTGTACCATACCTCCTTGAGGCGGGGGAGGCATATCCATACCCACCAAGATAACTTAGTACAAAAATAATGGTTCGCCCAGAAATATAAAATTGAGCAATGAAGTACATGCTGAATGGTACATGACATGATAGCATAACGGAGCCAAAAAATAATATAATGTGTCCCATATACATAATGCACCTGTAAAAACAAGAGCTAGGACTGAATAAAATAATATCTGAGTACATGAGATACAAAGGCCCTTCCCTCAAAAAATGGGTGGGAGGGAGGGTAGAACAACCAGAGGAGCCATGTTGAACAAGAAGGGCTCCGCAAAACTAAATGGTTCATCTGAAGGAGACGTGCATGCTATGAACACTGCGATTGGTAGGAACCGAACCCATCAACTCTATGGAACTGCATCTACGGTTGTAGCATAATAGGTATGCTTCCAGGCATGTGGGGGGCTACCTGAAGGGCCACCCCCTCATGAGGTCTGAAACGTCTCACACACACTCGGGAATCACTGGTACAATTTGCTGCGTCACTGGATCATCAAGTGTATGAATCACGAACATGAAACGACCAAGTCAAAGGGAAATAATGAGACACTCTGCTCGATCCGAGGCGTTGAACAAAAATGGAAGTTGGAACCAAGATACACCACCATCTAGGTCATTCTTCTAGAATAAATGAGCTAATGTTGACAAAATAGGGTTTATGATAGATGAGGTGATGAGGATCCTCAACTAAAGCACGAGGGGAAATAGTAATGTGACTGATGGAATGACACCAGGGATAATGGGGAAAAAGTGGGACTGCGGGACAAACAAACGACTACCCTTATCAGAGCATAACGTGCATGGTTGAATTGGCAGCAACTGACTCAACTCCGGAGGGGATGGGGACTGTAGAAATTCCCACTATAGATCAATAGGTTATGCAATAGACTAAAGCAAAATACAATATCTACTTCTACAACAAACTTTGCGGAAGCTTAATCGAATTGACTGAGATCAATGAGAACAAATATAATTGAGAATGAGAAATCAATCACACATAAAACAAAAGAAATAACCTGGGGAAAGCCTTAGCCTAAAACCCTAATCTCTGTATTATCATACAAGTGGAAATATGTTCAAGTTACAAAAATGATCAGCTCTCAAGCTATCCCGCTCTCTTTGCAATCAAACAATACAGCTCACAAACTTAATAGACACTATATATGTCCTTGTCAAGCCATCCAAGCCTCCTATGTCCTTGCACAATTTTTCTTGGGGTCCAGTGATGCCACATGTGTGAATTGGCCTCATCATACTCACAAAAATTGAAGAAGTAACTGTGCAATCTCCAAGGAAATAATTCCTTCTGCATGCAAGAGATATTCACAATGGAATATTCTAGCGACTGATAGTACACTATCCCTCCATCTGATCTCAACTTGGTCTCTGTGTGAACTGACATGCATGAGTTATTTATGAGAGAATATCTAGTTATCTGAAGTGCAGCAGTTACATGCATGCATGTATTAACTAACTGAACTCACAATTAATTCAACAAACCATTTGAATCAATCTAACTAGACTTGACTCAGCTAACTGAGCCAACTAATTACAACTCAATATTACAACTCATCCTTATCTCTTTAACTCATGGATAAATTCCTCAATTAATGGAGAAACTGTTGCATGTCCCCACATAGACTTCATATTTGATTTTCTACAACTAATTAACTCATGATGAATTAATTAATTATTTTACAAACAACTGCTAAGATCAAATTCGAATTTTTTACTTCTCTATTTTAGTTCAGGGACTAACTAAAATAGGAAGGTATCACGAAATGATATTTATAGCAATACTAAATTTAGCACTTCTATATTTAGCATTTCTTATTGCTATTTTCAACACTCCCTCTCAACAAGAAAGGGATTATCAGTAACCCTAATCCTGTCTCTGTAGAACTCAAAATTGCATTTTGACAATGCCTTTGTCAAAATATTTGCATCTTGTTCCTCGGTCGAAACATACAGCAACAACATGATCCTCTTGACCACACAGTCTTGAAGATGGTGATATCGGATATCAATGTGCTTGGACCTATCATGAAAAACTAGATTCTCAAAGAGTTTGATACAAATCTGATTGTCGCAGTAGATCATGGTTGGATCCATCCTCTGACCAAACAATCCCACTAGAATCTTCCACATCCAAATGGCCTCACATGCAACCTGACTAGAAGCCATGTATTCAACCTCTGCTGAGCTAAGTGTAACTGATATCTATTTCCTGCTGTACCAGTAAACTGCAGCTGAACCAAGGTTGAAGATTCCTCCAGAAGTGCTCTTCTGGTCTGATGGACTCCCTGCCCAGTCCGCATCTATGAAGCGTTGAAGCTTAACTCCATTTTTCCATTTGTACCAAAATACGAACTGAGATGTTCCTCTAAGGTATCTCAGCACATGCTTCGCTGCCTTCCAAAACAGCTTGGTAGGCTAAACCATAGCTTGACTCAGCTGGTTCACCGCAAAGCATAAGTCAGGACGTGTGTTCACCAGATACATAAGTGAACCCACTAGTTGCTAATAAATAGTAGCAGATACTACCTTACCTGAAGTAGCATCCTCCTTCCTCCAGTTCCCAGCTAGAGGAGTCTGCATGGGCTTGCACTTCTCCATGTGAAAGCACCTGAGTATCTCATTGGCACACTTTCCTTGAGACACAAATACTTCACCATCTTTCTGCTATACCTCCATGCCTAGAAAGTAGTGCATAAGACCCATGTCTTTCATTTTGAACTCTCTTGGAAGGTCCTCCTTACAAGATTGTATTAGTTGATCATTACCTATCAAAATCAGATCATCGACATAAAGAAAAATGATCAATGGTTTACCTTCTACCATGATGTGGTAAAGGTTCACATCTACTTCACTCTTGGTGAAGCCCAACCCAGTGAAAATAGTTGTTGATCCTAGTGTGCCAAGCACGGAGTGCTTGCTTCAGCCCATACAAAGCCCTCTTGAATAGGCACACATGCGACTCACGATCGAAGGTCTTGAAATCCTCTAGCTGCTCAATGTACACCTCCTCCTCAATCTTCCCATTGAGGAATGTTGTCTTCACATCCATCTAGTGGATCTTCCACCCCATCTGATCTGATAGTGCTAACATCGATCTAATCGATGAGTACCTTGCTATGGGAGAAAAAGTCTCATTATAGTCAATCCCCTCGATCTGTGAGAAACCCCAGGCAACAAACCTTACCTTATGTTTCTCAACACTGTCATCAGCTGCCTCCTTTACTTTGCAAAGCCATCTAGAACTCACCACTGACTTGCCCTGAGGTCTTGGGAAAACATCCCACACACTGTTCTGAATGATAGAGTCGTACTCCTCTACCATTGCATCAACCCAGACTGGTTATTGCACTGCCTCCTCAAATGAAGAAGGTTCGATATCTACACACTCCCCAACTAGGGCCATGTACCCAATGTACCGTTCGGGCGACCTCCTCTATCTGTGCTAAGAAGATGGCTATCCCACATTCTCTCGCACATCCAGCATCAACCTGTCAGCTTCCCTTAAGCATTTCTGCCCATCTCTCAGAGTCTCAACATGAGTGGATGTCTGTTATAGACATATTTGGGAACATCAACCCCAAACTCATATGTTGATAAACTAGGGCTTATCAACCCCTAAAAGAGTTGTTTCATACCCTAAAAGAGCTTAGTCATCTGATTACATCATTCCCCAAAAGTTCCATCTGAGAAACCATCCAGAAATTGCCTAAACTGAACCATAATGACTGCTCCATTGGCAAAGTGCGATGCATATTGAGTGGTACACTGCCATGGTGTGATGCATACTGTTTAGGCCTTCTATAGGGTGCGATGGGTGAGGATGGATAAATGTCCGAGATAGTTTGCTAGGTGATTTCTCATAGAATCTTCTAGAAACTTCTCCTATGCCACTTGGCTCTCTGAATTCGCCCAAGGATGAGTAAGAGATCTAAGAAATATCCAAGTGGAACCAATTGTAACAAGTGGAATGACGCTAATCAAACCCCATGGATGACCCACACCCTTGCACACATCTATAAATGGATCCCTCATCTAAGAGATCCAGAGGATGGAATATTGTGAATTGCAAGGAAGTGCTGATAGTTTGTAATTGAGGAAAGAGCATTGTATTGTTGGTGTAATCTTGCTATTTCCTGAGGTGAAGAGGGATTGAAGCTGGGAGGATGATGTTGGATCAGACAACTGGGTTTTTATTATCCCTTATATTAATAAAGTTCTTCAAGTTTTCTTCCATATGATTGTGCAATTGTGAATGTTATCATTTGTGAATGCTATCATTTTTTCATTAAATATCTGATTCTGTAATGATTATGTTGTAATAGATCACGATGCTTTGACAGTTCCTTGTTGTTGTACTTGTGCAGGTACTCTCCAAGCGTGTTAAGTACGGGGAGGAGTTGCAAGCTCTGTCAAAGGGGAGAGAGATCAAGCAAGGGATTAAGCGGAAGTTCCAAGTTGGTTCCATTATCTTTCTCTTATCTGTTACACATAGAAGAAATTGTTGAATTGCTTTAAATTGTTGTTTCTAGGGTAGCTGCCAAACCTAGAGGGCTAGTCATTCGACAAGACACTAGTTTTCCCAGAAACAATGTCTCCACTCCTGGATCCTTTGCATGCAATTGCTCTGCATCAATCTGAGGCTCCTCCTCCTTAGGAACTGAAAGTTCCTCCTCTGCATGCAACTTGAGCTCCCTCTCAAGTGATAATTGCATGGATTTCTACTCGTCGAACTTCAGATCCCTACGTACCATTGTCCTCTGACTGGTAGGTAGGTACACCCAATAGTTGTGGGGTGTATTCATGTACCCTACAAGTATACCCAACTCAGATGTTGGATCCAGCTTCTTCCAGGCATCTTTGGTCACATGACAGTAGATTGACGATCCAAATATTGGGAAATGACTCACATATGGTTGCTTCTCGAAAAAGGCCTCCATAGGTGTCACCATTCCCAGTATATAGTGTGGGCTTCTGTTGTGCAAGTATATTGTTGTATTGCATGCCTTAGCCCACAAAGGTAGTAGTAGGCTTTGGTCATGCAACATTTCTCGAGTTGCTCCCACAATTGATCTATTCTTCCTTTCGGCCACCCCATTCTGCTGTGGCTTATGGGGTGCCGTCAATTCCCATTTAATTGCTTCTGCAATGCAAAATTCTTTAAAGTGTTGTGAGACATACTCTCCACCATTCTCACTACGCAAGGCTTTTATTTTATTTCCAGATTCTTTCTCTACCAGGGCTTTAAACTCACAAAACCTCAAGAAGGTGTGATCCTTCTTTTGCATAAAGTAGATCCAACATCTACGAGAAAAATCATCAATAAAAATAAAATAGTACCTTTTTTTAGCAGTGGAGGCTGTAGAGAATGGTCCACAAACATCTGAGTGAAATCGCTTCAATATTGCTCAAACTCTATTGTCTCGATCCAAAAAGGAAGATTTCACATACTTACCCAAGGTACAACCTTTGCATGTATTCGTCTGCTCAAGTTTTCTCTTGGATAATCTGGTAGAAATCTACTGCATGATCTTTAGGGCTCCATGGTGTAAGTGGCCCAGTCTTCTATGCCATAACTTGCCAACATCCTGGCTCTGCACCATCTCAGCTTTGGAACTCAATGCAACACAGTTGTCTACCTCCATCTTCTAGAGATTCTTTACTTGAGTCTTGATTCGCTTTGTCTATCCAGTACTCATATGCCTTAGGAATACCTTTCCTTTACTAAATATTACATCATCGCCTTTATCTTCTAACATAGCGACAGACATAAGATTCTTCTTCAGAGTTGGTACATACTTTACATCAGTCAGGGTGAGGGGAGCTCCATGCTCCATCTGAAATACATCCATACCTTCACCTAAAACATGGCACTTTCCATCACCGCCCATATCAATCCACATCTGTAGATCCTTCTCCTCTAAGGAACTGAAAGTATTCTTGTCACCTGACATGTGGAATGAAGCTCCATTGTCCAGGTACCACACACATCCCACCATGGATGAAACCATGCATGTAATAAGCGAGAAATCGAGCTCAAACTGTGAGGCCAATGCCTCACCATCAGATCCCTTTGAGGAACCCTTCTTGGATTTCTTCTGTGGACAATTTGTAGCATAATGGCCCACTTCATGACAATGAAAGCATCACACTTTCAATTTGTCAAACTTCTTCCCACCATGGGAAGAACCAGATTTGGGATGGGACACCTTCCCTTTCCCTTTCCTTGCCTTACTCGCTAAGGCTAGATTTTCCTCATCATCTTGCTTTGATGAGGATCCATCTCTGGTGCTTCTTTGTATTTCCTCCTGCATCAGATTTGACCAAAGTTGTTCCCAATTTGGTAGTTTTTCTCTTCCATTAACCAAGTCTTGGTAGCTCTGCCAGCTCTTAGGAGGACCGAGGAGTGCAAGACACACCATTTCATCATCAGCGGTCATGATCCCTACACTTCCAAGCTCATCCCTATAGGTGGTGAGCTTGTTCAAATATGTAGAGATCGTGTTGCCCTTTTCACACTTGATTTTCTGAAGCTTGTCTTTTAGCTCCAGTTTCCTCTGATCACTACTATTTTGATATAGATCTTTCAATGTTTTCCACATTGAAAACGGTGTCTCCTTCCCATGGAGACTTAAGACTATGTGATCTCGAACTCCCTCCAGAAGGATTCTCCTTGCTCTAGCCACACATTTCTTCCATTCCACCAAATGAGTAGCATCAGTCGGCTTGGGGACTTCTTGATCAATGAAGTCCTTTAGACCGTTATCCTCTAATGTTGCTTCCATGTGATCCTTCCAGGCTAAGCATACTTGAGTCTTAAACCACTGAACACCATTGGTGAAATTGAGATGTGATAAGAACTAAATTTCTATATTTAGGAACCTCAAACTTCAAAATTCTCCCTTCTTGTATATGTTCTTCGCCTTGATCACCTTTTCTCCGATACCATGTAGAAATTCCCACTGTAGATCAACCTATTTTGCAATAGACTAAAGCAAAATACAATATCTACTTCTACAACAAACTTTGCAGAAGCTTAATCGAATTGAGCAAGATCAATGAGAACACATATAACTAAGAATGAGAAATCAATCACACATAACACAGAAGAAATAACCCGGGGAAAGCCTCAGCCTAAAACTCCAATATCTGTATTATCATACAAGTGGAAATATGTTCAAGTTACAAAAATAATCAGCTCTCAAGCTATCTTGCTCTCTCTGCAATCAAAAAATACAACTCATAGATTGAATAGACAAAGTATATGTCCTCATCAAGCCCTCCAAGCCTCTATTTCCTTGCACAGTTTTTCTTGGGGTCCAGTGATGCCATATGTGTGAATTGGCCTCATCACACACAAAAACTGAAGAAGTAATTATGCAATCTCCAAGGAAAGAATTCCTTTTGCATGCAAGAGATATTCACAATGGGATATTTTAGCAACTGATAGTACACTGTCCCTCCATCTAATCTCAACTGGGTCTCTGTTTGAACTGACATGCATGAGTTATTTATGAGAGAATATTCAATTATTTGAAGTGCAACAGTTACATGCATGCATGCATTAACTAACTGAACTCACAATTAATTCAACAAACTGTTTGAATTAATCTAACTAACTTGACTCAGTTAACTGAGCCAACTAATACAACTCATCCTTTATCTTTAACTGATGGATAAATTCCTTAATTAATGGAGAAACTGTTGCATGTCCCCACATAGACTTCATGTTTGATTTTCTACAACTAATTAACTCATGGTGAATTAATTAATTATTTTACAAATAGCTGCTAAGATCAAAATAGAATTTTTAACTTCTCTATTTTAGTTCAGGGACTAACTAAAATAGGAAGGTATCCCGAAATGCTATTTATAGCAGTACTAAATTTAGCACTTCTATATTTAGCATTTCTTGTTACTATTTTCAATAGGGACAGTATGTCTAGAGGCCACAATGGGCAACGCAGGATGAATGGTATGCAAATATGGATGGAATACTATGACATGAGATGATAGGATATGAAATAGACTTCAAGAATGCAAGGTTGACTCATCGCAGATGCTCTGAACAAGGGTGACTTGATGATGTTGTCACATAGACTAGGCCCGACGGGGACCATGAAAACATGAGTAAATGATGGTTAATCATGACTAAAGTTGACATATGGTACCACAAGTACTAAGAGGAGGTGGACCTCAAAGTACAAGTGTCGCTTTATGACAAAATTTGATTTTTATAGGCAACGAAGTGACTTTGCATGGAAAAATGGTTCCCTGGTAAAGTGTCAAATCATCAAAACCTGAGGAAGACCCATTATAGATCTTAGTGATAGATTTATAATGTTGTTGATGGTTTGTCAAACTGAGCTATGATCTAGTCACAATAGGCGATAGAAAAATTGGGTATTTTTCTATGAAAGGACGTTTTCCCTCCAATTTGGATTCATTTGCTAAGTGAGTTATGGTGAATATGGAGAGGAGGAAAAGGCCCTAAATCTTGTGGAGATCATACCAGACAAACCGACCATCAAAATTAGGATCTGTGGCTTTCAGGTAGGTGCCCTTACTCATCTCTTCAATTTCAGTGGTTTATTTCTTGATTTTTGGCACATGGCAGTTCCCTAAGAGATCCCTTCTCTTGCTCACGGCCGCATCACACTTTCTAGGCCTAGAAGTGTGATCTAACTCACAAGAAATAATTGGAAACCTATGAGCTCACACTTTCTGGGCTGAAATTGCGATTCAAGGCTGGAGAGAGAGTTGGTCTATTGTCCTGGTGGGGGTTGTAGGCTGATCAGTGTAGACCATTGTTTTCTTCTCTAAACTGACAAGACATGTGGTGTTTTGCAGGCATGGTAGAGCTAAAAATCAACTGGCATGAACAAGACTTGGATACTCTTTGATCAGATATCCAGGGGGATCAGGTGGTTTGAGGGGCATTGACTCGTTATGGGGTTCTCAAGTTGGTAGAGAATCCACTTATGAGGGTAGGTGAGCCCTTGCTATCTAGAATTGTGAGCTATTAGGATCCAGACCAGGAGGTCTTTGTCATGCAAGGGCACAAGAACGAGCTCACATTATAGGATATTTGCTTCTTGAACAGACTGCCTCCCCTCGGAGTGGTGGGGGATATTCATCCGGTGTTACCTCGTGGGAGGAACATTATTGAGTTTTTGGAGTGCCATTGTCGATGGGGTGTTTTTGTCAAGGGCATGACTATCCCACTTGTTGATCTAGAGAGGCTAGAGACATAGGTTTTGGCCGCATATTTGCTATGGGTCTTAGGCAGCCAAGCATTCCACTGCATCACTGGTGGGTAGATGCTGTTAGTTGAGAGTGTTTTGGTCAGGACCTACTATGGGTGGGCCCAAATGATGCTATTGTCGGTGAAATGACAATTGAGTCTTTGCAAGAGGCAAGTGAATCGTGATTGTGCCTTTGGTACAATACTATGTGTGTTCTTCTTTAAGAAGATACCCAATATCCGTCCTCATGTGAAGATCTGAGATGGGGGCCCACAGGAGCCCTCGATGTGTCGTTGGGGGAAGCTACTATGTAGAGGAGGAGGGGGAGTCGGACGGGTGTTCCGACCTGAATTTTTTGTACATTGGGATCAAATGCCCTTGTACATTGATGATTACCCTTATAGTGGGATGAACTATCATGGGGATCTAGACTTGCCACTTCTACCCGGGCGAGCATGGGGACCAGAAGGTAAGTGTTAAGTTGCTATGTTTTATGGTGCATTTTATATTTCTATCACATGTATATGGTACTGAGTGTGAAACATGTTATATGCATACATAACACTGGTGAATCTAACATGATATGTAGGCCAAGTTGCAGTGCTTGGGGCTACAGATTGGGGGACAACATCATCACAGCAGGGTCTAGAGGACACTGCACTGCTTTATGATTTGCATAGTAGGTTTGATGTACTCTTGACCAGGGTTTCAGAGCATGGATGGCATGACTTATAGGATCGGTACATAGATGAGTGCACCAGTCTTCCCTCAGAGTGGCAAGGTATCATGCGACGCATGGCGATGGCAGGTCAGGTAGTACGTGATCTACCTGCAGGTGGAGAAGAGCCTTTGGCGCGAGATCTGTCGGACAGTGACTAGATGCAGGGACATGTGGGTCCCATTTATTGTGATTTTTGTAACATGCTATGGGCATGTCGGATGTATTTAGAGCTATGGCTCCAAACACTTTTATGGTACATAATATGATTATGCAATTTATATGATGATGATGGTTCGCCATTTGTTTGGTTATCTTCTGTGGTATACATGTGATAAATTCCAATCTACAATTTTGTTTGCAATGATATCTACATAGTGATTTTGGCCTCTAGGCACATGACTAAAAGCAATGATTTCAAACTCAAGTACCAATAGCTTCACTCGTCGATAGTTTCTAAATAGGACTTGGTTATGCACACGATACACACCATTCAATTGCATGACAAGTAGCAAGGAATCTAAACGAACATGAAGATGAAGGATGCGATGAGTGAGGGAATCGACTAACAAACCTATCACTGCATCATATTTGGTCTGATTATTAGTGGCAGATCCAATGCACATGTTGTTTGAAAGGACTAACGTATGCAAGGGGGTAAAAATGGCCTAGGCTACTAAGGCTAGATTCCGGGAAAAGCAACTTGCACCATCGGCATGACCGATATACGATGTGGATGATGGATCCATCTAAAAGGTGCAAAATACAACTGATGAGATGATGTAATTTACCTAATATTATGGCAGAAATAAAGACATGAAAATTAGAGAGATGTGCTATGAGTGAAATTTCTAGAGGTAGAGCGCATTGGGAGAATTAGGAAGGAGATGGCCTTCAAAATCCTCTAAAGAAATTACTCCTTAATCAAGGGTAAGTGTAATCAGGGGTATACATAGCTTCCATGGTGTCCTCATTAGGCTGAGAGATGGGTGAATGGGAGGAAGACTAACTACATGATGCGGCGACATTACTTGGTCCATCAACCTGAGAAATAAGGTTCACATACACATCATCTTGAATGGAACATGACGGACTAGTAGATAGAGGATCTACAAATGCTGAGACTTGGGATTCTGTTGAAAGAGGTTTGATAGAAGCACATGAAGAAACATCAAAAGGTTTGCCTACAAGGAAATTAAGGATGATGACAGGTAAAGAATGGGGCTTGTGGTGTCCGTCATCTCGACATTGGGGGGAGGGATCACAATACTGGGGCCAGAGTCTCCCTTTTCTGGTTGACTTGTGGTACCAGAATCCATAGGTAGAGGAGTAGATGCTCCACTACGAGTGGCCTCATATTCTCGGATCGCCCCAAGGCAATCATGAAACTCATCGAGACGAGGGAAAGAATGGCAATAGTGACCATGGAGATCACATAGGGAACAATGGTGGTTTGTGCACAATGTTTTGAGTTTCTTAGGTGGGACCAGTAAGTTAACATGAACTTCCAGAATATTCAAAGTAGGGAATGGTTCATGAACCAAAGGTTTATGTTGAGGAAGTTTAGGACAATTGTTGGTGGCATGCCCAACAACTTAACACAAAGCGCACGGGGGTGTCGGCTTTGGGGCCTTAGGGGCTAGAGGAGCTTGGGGAGCCTTGTCTTTTGAATCTTTCCTTTTAGATTTTCCCCCTTGGCTAGGTGCTTTCGCAACAAGAACTGGTTCTTGTTGAGGTTGTGATGGGACTGAAGCAGCGGCAGGGGTCATGGGAACTGGTTGAACTGGGGTCAAAGCATGATATAGTCTTGGCTGATCAGGTAGAATGTTTGCAAGGGGATCGATGTACCATAATGGGATCCCCAGAGTCATGTTAGGAAGTACCAACGAAGCCATGATAGGTACAGAAAAAATTCCTGGAGGGGGGAATAAGAAAGGTACCTGGCTGGTAGGATAATGTCCCCGTAGAATAGCTCCTAGATGGTTGAGACTCAGAGGAACAGTTCCTGGTGGGAACATAGGAGATGCACCCACAAATTGAGGAGGTCCTGGGGGAGTGGGTTTAGAGGGATAAACTAGAAGAGCAACAGTAGGGTGTTGAGGAGCTGACTATTGATCAGGTGTATTGGACTGCTTAAGGGTAGCCCGTGACGCTTGAAACATGAAAACACTCATAG
>APFE031505538.1:0-10799 GCA_000404065.3 Pinus taeda
AAGAACATATATTTCAACAGGGGGGGGGTATGAGACAACATTATTCATTTGAGTTTTTGTCCTTTAATGAAGAAAAATCTGTTATTTGAAAGGGATTCATGCACATTTGGTCATAGGGGAAGGAGAGCTTCATTCATATTTTTGTCAAAAAGAGTTTGACAACTTCAAGAGGTAAAGAGAAAGGGAAAACAGGGTTTGTTTTTGGGAAGCACAACAACATTATTTTGTAGACCATAACCACAGCAATATGTCCATTTTCCGAATATATACAGTTGTATTCTTTAATTTTTCTTTTTATAAATATCATAACAGCAGCTTGCCTCTTTTTTATACCCAACAATATCTCTTTCTTTTTTTCATATTTGGGTCATTTTGGCATTTTATTGTTACTTTTCTTTTCACATAATATATATATATTTTTATATATATATATTTTTTATTCTTTTGTTTTGTTTCCTTGCTGTTGGTCCATTTAGTTTGTTTGCTGTGGGAAGGGCATTCAGGGTTTGTTTGGAATATGAAGGGCATTAGGGTTTTTGTGAAGGGATTTGGGGAAGGATAGGTTTTTTTAGGAATTTTGGGATGGGAAACTTAGCATTTCTTGCAAATGAAATAAATGAAATAAGAGATTAAACATGTATCAATATTTGTGAAATTAATTTAAAAGGAAACAAGGATGGGATAAGAGGGATTTAACCTTGAGACAACACACAAATCCTAGCATAATTGTCTACATTAACAACAGCTAAATTCACCATTTCTCTTGTAAATTTTTAAAGGAGAAAACCATTAGACACATCATCATTCAATCATCACTTGGCATCATTGATTAATTGAGAGCCTACCTGGTCGATTTGGCACTTGGGAGGGCGATTTAATTGTTTTAGCAATTTTCTGGCAAACACAGGCTGAGTGGTCGCACCCTAGGCTCGAGTGGTCGCACCCCTCTGAGTGGTCGCACCAGTTCTGAAAATGCACTGTGGGAGTGGTGCTGAGTGGTCGCACCCCAGCTTTGAGTGGTCGCACCCCTAGAAATGACCGAAATGCTGCAAAATCGCCTTCCTTTGCTCTCTCTTGTGTCTTGCAAGTTTGCAAATGCATAATGAGGCCATGAAGAGGGATTTTTAGTCTTTATAGATCCACATTAGAGAAATTAAATCATCAAACCCACTTTCTAATGTTGTATGTTTTGACATTTAATTTAACATTGTTTTTTAAGTTTCACTTTGCCTAAAATTGATCTTTTGAGTGTTTTCACTTGGTTCTTTTTGCAGGTTGATTATCTGATGGACTTTGGCGAGGAAACCAGGGTTGTTGCCGGCATTCTGAAGATTTTTGAAAATTTTCCTTATTTTTGCAAATTTCACATGACCTTGGATTTAAAAACAGAGTTTTTAAATCCAAGGTATAAATGAGCTGTAGCTAATGAAAAATATCACTGGAACATATTACATACCTCCTTCTGGCTTGCTGGGGACTATTAGACTTTCGACTCATGACCTTACAGTGATTTTGACCGAAACCCTAGACCTAGACTTGGGATTTCAAGACAAAAATGAAACAAGTGTGACACAAGTTTTTTCAAATACTATGACCTGATTCCAGCAAAGCCAAGAAGGGAACAAGACCAGCTCCTCCATCAGTGTTATGGCATGCCTAACGGGATGCAAAACTGATGCTGATGAGACACCTACATATGCATATGCAAAGAGCTTTTGATCACCGAAGGAGGGCTCAAGACCGACACTAACAGGAGCTCTGGAGGTGTTTTCCCCCCCTGATTTTCACTAGCTGATTCCGGGAGATTCTATGGACGATTCTTGACACCGTCTGGACCAGGTAGGAGCTAAACTTGTGCTCTTCAATTGCATCCTTTTCTTTTTGAATTTTGAGCCTGTTTCCTTGCTTTGTTGAGCCTCTGGCGTTTCAACAACTTGCCTTGGCTCCATCGCACCCTTCCTTAATCGAAAGGTGCGATGCATACTGGCCTTCTCACTGGCTAGTCAGTATGCATCGCTCCTAGTACACTGCTGGGGTGCGATGGGCGCAAGGAGGAAACTTTTTGCACAACTTTCTCATAGATTTTTGCCTGTTTTTTGCCAAATCAAGATCCTGACTCTTCTCTTGTTTGTTTTTCAGAGATTCATCGGAGAAAAATGGTTGTTACATGGCGAGAACGCGAGCATGAAGAATAGGACATGGTTGCTTTACATGATCCGGGCACGGTAACTGCATTGCGGAACTGTGGCCTGTTGAAGTTTTTCTGCATCTCTAGCATGAGGCAACAAATCAACTTGTTGCAATATTTCCTCAATGCCTGGGATCCTACCAACCAGGTGTTCTAGATCAGGGGCAAATCGATCCCCTTGACTGTCGTGGATATATATTTTTTGACCGGTTTATCGAGGCATGGTGCCCCTCTCTCATTATCGGGTCCCGCCCGCGTGGGTGAGTCCGTGAGGGAGTATATTCACCGGCACTGCAGAGAGGGATCTCAGCCAAGTACGGACGACAAGATCAATATCCGAGATGTCACTGACTGGCCCTTGCGGACCATTCTGTTCACTTTTGCTAGATTAGCTGGTAGTGCGACTCTTCACATAGCTAACAGGTCTTACATGCAGTATGCTTTGGAATGCCTTGAACCGAAGGTGTTCAACTGGTGCCATGCAGTACTCTCTGTGATGAAAGAACAACTGACCAAGGTGAAAACCGAAAGATCCAAGAATTTCTGCTATGGTTCTATTTTGACCGCTTTCGCTTTGGAGAAGATCCCACTGATGTAGCCGCAGTACATCTCACTTGGCCTACCTCCACCGACCGAACCATGGATGCAGAGATGGGTTGGCCTCATGTCTCGGCATGCTGGCCAGTCTCATATTTCCTTTTCTGATACTTTCTTCAAGTGGTTCGATCGTCAAGAGATGGTTTACGCCAAGTTTCCATATGCTGACATGGATTTCCTGGGTGCCCCGGATTTAGTGTTGCCGACTGGCGAGCAGTGGGGTGCTATGGGTAAATCTTCTGACCATATCTTTGTTTATTGTTATTATAATGTTCTTATGCTTTCTCTGATCAAGAATAATAAAAACTTATGTGCTCATGTAGATATTGGACCAGTTCGACTAGCAGTACGCTGCAGAGAACCAGCGGCCACTCCAGCAGGAGAGGCTGTGGGGAGGGTCATCCTCCGTGACCTTGACGTGGCCGAGACTCTTTCAGCACTACAGGATCAGGTCGAGGGTCTCACTCTTGGTATCCCAGATGTGAGGACCGACGAGCTGCCTCTGCGGTTGCAGCAACATACTACTGGCGTGCCGAGTCGATGGACTAAGCTTTTACGCATGATTGCACAGGTGGTGACTTGTTATCACCAACATCATTAGACTAGGGTGCCCCCTAGCATTTCAAGTTTTGGGTCATTTGACCGATTTTGTCTTAGTTACAGAACATTATGTATAAACTATAAACAGTTATGCATATATTTTTGATTTTCGAAGCTTTATTTTGGTTAAGTTATATGATCCTGCTGCATATATTGATGTGATGCTTCTCTTTGATAAATGTCACAAATGTCTATCTAATACATAATTTGCCAATGAGTTTGTCAATGTGTTCAAACTTCTGGAAATATGTTGATATTGAATGAAATCGAACTGTCTTTCCAAAATCCTGACTCTTAGGAACATGTGATAGATGGCTGGTTTCCGTACGAAATAGATACGATTGAGTTGTAGAATGACGAGTTGTGAGCCTAACCTGACGAAAAGTCGGCATATGCCACGTGTGATGGCATCAGAGAGGAGTTCTATCAACGTGTTGTAATCAACGATATTGACCAATACATACCCCTCTGAAACTTACTAACCCGCCGCTGGGATTGAAAATGGCCGATGCCGCAGAAGATAGGTTCTGCGAACTACGACTCGCTCTGTCGGCATATCCAACAAATGATTCCAATAGGTTCGACATCTGCAACGAATGCAAAAAAGTGGATTACCTAACCAAAATAATTACTCTTAGCGAAAACAAAAATGTAACAAAAGCATAAGGATTACTATGCGGAATTAAGCATAATAACGCTTGAGGTACAACCCGTTGCGAGGTTGCGCCAGTGGAATCCCATCATAGTCCATCAATTCATAGGCTCCTTTTGCTAATACACGCTTAACAATATAGGGACCCATCCATAACAATTTGAATTTCCCTGCTCCCAACTTATCAGATTCCTGGTCGTAAAGTAAGACCAGGTCACCTTCTGAGAAGACGCGAGGTTTGACATTTTTGTCGAACTGCGCTTTGACTCGTTTCTTATGAGCTTCGTTAGCCGAAGCTGCATCACAATGGGTTTCATCCAATTGTATTAGTTCTAAGAAATGAGCCTCTTCTTCTGAAGTTCCGGGGAGAAGGTCGACTGTGAGTTTGAGGGACGAGATTTCACACTGAACTGGTAAGATTGCTTCTAGACCGTACACAAGTTGAAAAGGTGTAAACCCAGTTGTGTTTCTCATCGATGTATGGTATGCCCACAAGGCTGAGTACAGGATCAGGTGCCAACTCCGTTTATGGACTCTGATCATCCTTTGCAACATGCGCTTTAGGACCTTGTTGATCGCCTCAACTTGTCCGTTAGATTGCAGATAGTACGGAGTAGAGATGTCGTGGGACGGTCCTAATTTGGCAGCCAACTCAACCATCATGTGATTGCGAAAATGCGATCCATGATCTGTGACTATGGCCTGTGGAACGCCGAATCTGGAGACTACGTGATTAAAAAAGAAAAGGGAAGCTGTTTCGCTGCTGTTGTTTAATGTAGGCATCGCCTCGGCCCATTTGGTAAAATAGTCTACCGCGACTATGATATACCCATGCCCCCTGGCCGAGGTGGGGTTACATGTCATGAAAACTATGCCCCATTTGGCGAATGGCCCAACAACAACTATTGGTTGTAGCGGTGTGGGTGGTCTTCTGGTTTTGCTATCAAAAAATTGGCAAGCATGGCAACTTCTAATTGCGGTTATGCAATCTTTGAACATTGTTGGCCAGAAGTATCGTGCTCGCAAAAAATTTTGCGCCGTAGCATAACCAGATTGATGCGCCCCACACGCACCTGAATGACAATCATTCAGGACTTTTTCGGCCTCCTCATGGGTGAGGCACCTCTGCAGAACTGTATCGATACCGCGACGGTAAAGGGAATCACCGACGATCACGTAGTCTTTCGCTTGGTATCGAATCCGTCGTTGTTCGGAGCATGAGGTATTAGACCTATATGTTTGTGTCTGGAGATAGATGATTATATCTTCGTACCACGAATTTCTTGAAGATATCAGAAACAAATTTTCATCCACGATTGCTTCTTCGGATGTTTCATTGTTGGATGACGATGGGAGATCACATAGTAACTCCGCGAATACTAGGGCTTTCTTTGATTTGGATTTTTTGAATTCCAGATCAAACTCTTGTAAAATTGCTATCCATTTTGAATATTTTCCCCCCAGCAACTGTTGCGACAATATATAAGTCATGGGGTTGCAATCTGATAAAATGGTAGTTTTTCTGAAGAGGACATAGTGTCGAAATCTCTGTATCGCTTGAACAGCTGCTAAGGCTAGCTTTTCAACGTAGGAGTATTTCATTTCCGTATCATTTAAGTTTCGGCTTAAACAATATATAGGATATTCAATTCCATTATCCTCTTGAACTAAAACCATCGCTATGGTCATATCTGTTGCAGCCAGATACAGGTTAAAGTCTTTTTGATAATTAGGAGCATACATTAATGACGTTTTTCTTAAAGATTGATTTAAAGCATCAAAGGAAGCTTACGCGACCTGATCCCAAACGAAGGGTACTTCTTTTTCAATAGATGAGTATAACCTTTAGCTAGTTCGGCGTAATTTGGAATGAACCTCCTAAGGAAGTTTGTTTTCCCTTGGAGTTTCTGAATCTGAAGCAAGTTTGAAGGTGGAGGCAAGTCAATGATTGCCTGAACCTTACATGGGTCGAGACGAATCCCATCCTTTGAGACCACGAAGCCAAGTAAACGACCAAAACTGACACAAAACACACATTTGTGTGGGTTGAGTCGTATCTTGTAGTGTCAGCATCGTAGAAATATCGCTCTCAAATGCTGCGGATGATCGGTCCGCTTTCACGAATGAGCTGGAAGATCGTCGAGATAAGATTGAACGATGTTCTTGATGTCATGGAAAGCATAGTTCATTGCTCTCTGAAAAGTTTCCCCTGTGTTCTTTAAACCAAAGGGTAGCTTGCGATATGCGAACATGCCCCACGGAAAAATAAATGCAGTCTTTGACTGGTCCTGTGGGCAGATATTTATTTGATTATACCTGGAAAATCCATCCATAAATGAAAAGATTTCACATCCAGCGCATTCGTCAATTATCTGGTCAATAAAGGGTGTATGGTAGTTGTCTTTCGGATAAGCTTGATTTACATCCCTGTAATCGACACACACTCTAATCGTTCATTGTTTCTTCATCACAGTGACAATATTCAATACCCAATCGGTCAGAGGAACCGGGTAAATAAAACCAGCATGGAGGAGTTTTTCAACTTCTGCCTTGATGGGAACGGCTTTCTTAGGGTGCACCTGCCGTAGTCATTGTCGTACCGATTTGACATCTGGATACATCTTAATTTCATATTCAACTATGCTCGAGTCAATACCTGGCATTTCATCATATGACCAAGCAAAGACATATCTAAACTCGCGAAAGAGAGCGCTATATATTTCCAGTTCTGAAGAAGAACAAGATTTTCCGACATGAATATTCTCTACAACATCTGTTTTGGTTGAGATATTTATGGCGGTAGTCTCTTCAATATTGGATAGGTTTCTCTCAAAATCCACCGTATTCACAGTATTCGTCAGAAAATTCAAATACTGAAGGATGGTCTAGGTTGCTGGAATTATCTTCTTTCCAATTCAGAAGATGGGAACAATGGTGGTAATCTTCCCACGGTGCCCCGTCAATCATCATCGATTGAATGATTCCTTCGTCTATAGAGTGTACTTGCGACCAAGGATCTGAAGGGGTGCCATATTCCTTAGACCTATCTATCTAAATGCTTGATGAGCATTGATACGGGTTTGCCTCCCATGCCGAAAGCATTGATTTCTAAAATATTTCCAGTGGGGTTAGAGGCAATACCTGCAGATGATCCATTTTAACATCGTTTTCTAACATCTTTTGAATGGACGATATCATATTACAGGTTCTTACGTTAGCCACTTCTGCCAAATTGGTTGGAGGCGGTAGGGTAAAAGTTCCCATTAATGTGGGGTCTTTTAGTAGGCCTACTCCGATATTGTGAAGCGCATTAGGGCTTCCATGGATCATCGGAATGCTTCCCGTAACTTGCGAACTGTTGGGGAGAAAAGTTTGTTGGTCGATGATTGTAATTCCTCCTTGGGAAGGAAATGAAATTTTCCTAAAGTAGGTTGACATAACGGCTTCCATGGCATATATCCAGGGTCTTCCCAGTAGGATGTTGTAATCGAGGTTTTCGTCGATGACTTCAACATCGATTTCTACTGTTTTTTCCCCCAGTTCAACTTGCAAGTTACTTAATATCTCATACGAGGTGTATGTTCGTCCATCAAATGCTTTTAATGTCGTCGACGATCGTGACAAGGATGGAGACCCTAGAGTTTTCCACCAACTCATTGACATGATACATGTGGATGCCCACTCATCAATAATTGTTCTATGAATAGTTTTGTTGAGGGCTTTCACTTGAATGAGGAAATCTAGTTGAGCTGGTAACTAAGGGTCATATCATCTGTGATTAAAAAGATACAAGATTGGAATCCGCTGGGTCAATCCCACCTATTGCTGATAATAAACCCTGCTTTTGGGAGGGGCAATTTTGCAGTACCTCAAGAGTCGAACATCACGGAGGGCGATTGGGCTAAATCCTCCACTATATTATATTGTTGTGCTACTCTGGCATGAGGATTAAATGTCGATTTGTGTCCTACTCCCTTTGGCGGTTTTATCATTAATTCAGGAATGATGGGTGGCACAACTTTGGTCGAAGTTGTTGTTGAACTATTAGGTTGATCATTATCCTTATTGTTCAACATCTGTGGATTCCCGTAATCTTTACTCCTTGTCGATATCAGAGTGTCATTCAGTTGCTTTGAAAATGACAACATTAGCACTTGGGATGGGGAAGCATTTTCGTTAGCAACCAGATTTTTTCCTGGGTTCGGAAACGGATCAGTTAATACAGCCGAGGTTTTTGAACTTTTGAAGAATTTTCTAAGTTCAGATTTATATGGACACTCTCTGGTCCAGTGATCCTCGTCACATATATGGCATGGAATTTTTGGTTTCTTATCCCCAGAAGGGTTTGCAGAGATTTTTTAGGAGATAAGTCCTCCTGGTTCTTCTATTTCCCTTGTTTTTTCTTCTTACCTCCCAGTTGCTTGGGTTCTTTGCCTTTGTCTGTCGACACGGTTTTTACTTCCAAGGCTAGAAGTTCCTCATTTGCATTTTGACTCGAAACCGTGCGGGCCTTTTTCGATGTAGCGTTTATGGTTTTAGTGCTTGTCGTACCTATCACGCCATCACCGGCATGAGAGTATTTGTTTGATTTAGGAGGGGGAGGAATGGAAAATTCTTGTCTAGAAGCATCAAGGATTTTATCGTAGAGCATGCCAAACAAAGTATAAATCAAGTCTAGATATTATGCACGATCAATAACTTGTTCTTCAGTGACGACTCCTCCCTTTGCCACATCTTCTGTAATAGCAGGTAACAATGACTTAATAAACCATTCAGCCAATAGCTAATCAGGAACATACGTTTTCACCATTCTACGATGACGTCGCCATTCATGAATATGATCAAATATGTGAGTGGTCGTCGTTTGTTTGAAATTGGTAAGTAGCTCAGTTCCTGTTTCATACCTTATGGGTAACTGAAAATGGGTTAAAAATGTTGTGGCTAGGGTATTGAAGTTATCAAACAAAGCTCTGGGCAAGTCAATATACCAATTTGCTACCGGACCAGTTAACGTTCGGTGAAAGAGGCAAAGTCTGATCGAATCATTATTGAGGGTGTTGGATGAACACCACAGATGAAAGGTCATCACATGATTCGATGGGTCTTCACTCGGATTTCTATTAAATTTAGGAATATCAGACGAAAGTTTATGCAGAATCACTGGCCACCAAGGGGAATAGGCAATTGGATTGTTCGTTAGTCGATTTAGATCTGGTAACTCTAAAGTTGCCACAAAAGGAAACTGTTGATTCAGGCTTGGTTGAGCATACCCAGGATAAGGTGGAATCGCTTGAGCAGTTGGTCTTTGCATACCAACATAATGCATTTGATGTTGGTATCTTTGGTAAGGTTTATGGGCATAACCATTGTGATATGGTTATACGGCTGCCCATTACTTGTGAATACTTGTTGCTCATATTCTTGGTAAGCTTGTTGGTATTGCACCAGCCATGTTTGTCCAGTACTGACTATTTGACCAAGATGGGGGGTGGTGATCCCTGTTTGAACCTGTGTCATTCCACTAGTTAGTGATTGTGGTTGGGTCGTAGGTACAAGAGGTTGTTGCATTATAACCTATGAAACTTGAGGTTGGCATACAACTGGCAACGCTTGTACTTGCGATACTGCCACAATAGCCGGCGTAATGGTGATATTTTTCATAGGTAAACTTTGTTGCATTGAGAATACAACTCTTGGTTGTTGAGGCAGGATTGGCACCCAACCGCTAGTTGTAATTCCAGCATAACCTAAATTTTGTTGTGAAATATCGCATGGTTGTCCTTTCGAAGAAGGCAATGAAAGGGTATACGGCCCTCCATATGACAGTAATCCAGTACTCAAAGGAATGATTTGCCTTTAGGGACCGGTTTGCCCAAATTGACACTGTGAAGGATCAATTTGTCGAGACTCAACGTAAGAGATTTCAGATACAATTCCGGACGAACAAACGGGAACAATCCATACTGTCGAAACAGCCACTGGATGGAATCCATCCAGCGATTGAGAGCTAGTTGGGACAGATGGCACGCCAGTGAACATTGTCGGAGTAGCAGCAAGAATTTTTGCTCCTAGTTGTGTTGAGTAACACAGTCCTTAATGTCGGCAATTGTTCAGACATATTAAGCCTATCCAAAAGATTCCTTAGCGATTCTTCAGGAACTTCCGATGGCAGGAGAATATCTTCTGATGAAGAAGGATACAGGGTGATCCCAGCTCCAAATTGCGTTGGAGTGTTAGATGGAGGATATTCCACAATCTCTTCTATGGAAATCAATCCAGGAGGAAGAGGCAGACCGTCAGGTCCGTAAAATATTTCTGGTGCCGAAGAAGATATAAGTTTTGTAGCAATAGACGCTTGGGGAGTAACACCTTCCGAATCAGCTATAGATGGAGTTGGTTCAGGAATAGAAGTGTTTACCATCACACTAGGATCAGTTGCAATGTCTTTCTGTTGCTGCGAAATTTCTCCTGTAGAGGCAGGGATACCAGAAATGTTCGGAGTAACCGAAGTCTCTGAGGATGTCGGAGTACTTGCTTCAACCAACCTAGGGGACTTTGATCCAGTCAAACGAGTTCGCTTTGTCCAGAATGGTTTCGCTTCCGGAGTCAACGACGATTGACTCGTAAGTATCCACGAATGACGGGGTTTTGATTGAATTTCTTCCACGATTGCAGATTACTTAATCAACTCAAAATAAAAGGGGAAAATGTTTTCGAATTAAATGAATTTTAGACGCTTTGACACAACTTGTTCTTTCAATT
>APFE031505538.1:19642-35511 GCA_000404065.3 Pinus taeda
CAGGTCACCTTCCAGTTCGAAAAACCTCGGATCCTCATGATAAAGCATTTCACCCGACATCAGAAGATTTACGACCTCATGCTTTAGGGGGCAACTGTTATAGACATATTTGGGCACTACAACCCCAATCATATATGTCCATAAAACAAGGGATTCTGAGTCCCTAAAAGTGTTGTTTCATACCCCTAAAGGAACAAGGTCAGTTGATTACATCATCTCCCAGAAGTTCTCCATGGAAAACTGCTCAGAACTGGTCAAAACTAGACCATATAGACTGCTCAGTGCTAAGGGTATGATGCATCTCACCTGCCACATGCAAAAATTGTGATGCATACTGAAAATCCCTTCTATAGGGTGTGATGGGTGAGAGTAGATAAATGGCAGAGACAGTTTGCAAGGTGGATGATCATGGAATCTTCTAGAAACTTCTCCTATGACACTTGCCTCTCTGAATTCGCCTAAGGATGAGTAGGAGATCATGAATCTCCAAGTGGAACCAAGATCTATTAGAGATAGGACACTAACCAAAATACCAGAATATGACTCAACCCCCTACAAATATCTATATATGGATCCCTCATCCCAGAGATCTAGAGGCTGGAATTTTGTATCTTGTAAGGAAGTATTGTTGGTTTCCTGGTGGAACATCACAGTGTTGGGTGATCTAAGCTTTTCTTGAGGTGAAGAAGGGCTTTTATGCTGGGAGGATGATGCTGGGTCAAATCAATGGGTTGTAATCCTCTCTTCTATTCTTTCTATCAATAAAGCTATTCGAGTTTTCCTCCACATTCTTGTATGTTTGATGATATATGCATTTGTGTGGTCAATGTATATCTGGTGCTATTTGTTCATGATTGTAGATCCTAGTACTTTGAAGGTATTATGCTGCTTTGACTTTACAGGTACTCTTTGAAGCGGGGTAAGCAAGGAAGGAGTAGCAAAGATCTGTTAGAGGGGAGAAGGAACAAGCAAGGAACCAAGTGAAAGATTGAGGTTGGTACTCTTTGCTCCTCTCCTATCTACTTCTCATAAAGAAAAATGAATGTAACTTTATTTTGTTTGTTTCTAAGATATCTACCTGTCTTAGTGGGACTAGCAGCTCTGCATGGACACTAGATTTCCAAATAACAGTATGTGATAAAGTAAGGCTACAAGTGACTAGACAAAACTTAGGTTTGCTTTTGGGTCAACATTTGTAGATGAGGTTGAGTTAGATATAGTTCCCTAGGATATATGTGGTATTTTTTCAGGAAGTACTTACTTGTATGATAGAAAAGCCATATTCTACAGAGCTAAAAATAACTATCAACTCACTAAAGATGGAATAGAATACATCGTGAAAGCTCATAAACTTAAAAATAACTATTCTCTCATAAACTTAGGGGCAATGAAAAGAATTGTAAAATCATGCAATCAATTTTTATTGATGGTTGTAAAGGAAAAGAACCCTGATAAAACCAATGTATTTGAAGGTTGTGATGCTAAATAGAAAGATGATTTAAATAAAGTTGTTTCAGAATATGATATCCTATTTCAAGAAACTAAAGGTCTGCAACCCAAAAGGGAAATAGTACATGATATTCATTTGTAGCAAGATGCTCCGTTGCCTAACATTGGAATGTATAGGTTATCTTCTTTAGAGAATGTAGAAATCAAGAAGCAAGTACAGGAGCTACTCGAGAAAGGGTTCATAGGACCAAGAGCATCACCATGCAGATTTCCAATCGTGTTGGTGAGAAAGAAAGATGGTTCCTGGAGGATGTGCATTGATTACAGAGCACTTAATAAAATAGCAATCAACAATCATTATCCTCTTCCTTGCATTGATGATCCATTAGATCAGCTGAAAGAGGCAGTTTAATTTTCCAAGTTGGACTTGCGTAGTGGCTATCATCATGTCAGAGTAGCAGAATAAGATGCATGGAAGACTGCTTTCAAAACAAAGGAAGGGTTGTATGAATGGTTGGTTATGCTTTTTGGCTTAACTAGTTCTCCTGCCACTTTCATGAGAGTTATGAATGATGTACGCAAGCCTTTTATTGATGATTTTGTAATTGTATATTTAGATGGAATTCTTGTTTTCAGTAAAACATGGGAAGAATATTTGAAGCATGTAAAGCAGACTTTAGAGGTTTTGAAAAGAGAAAATCTCTATGTGAGGTTATCAAAATGTGAATTTGGCAAAACATCTTTAAATTATTTGGGTCATATTGTAGGGGGTGGTGAATTGAAGATAGATCCCTCTAAGGTTGAAGTCATTGTGAATGGGCCTAAACCCAAATCTGCTACATAAGTTAGGAGCTTCCTAGGAGTAGCACAATATTGAAGAAATTTTATTGCTAGCTTTTCCTTGATTGCATCTCCCTTACATGCTTTAACAAGATTGAACAAGGTGTTTCAGTGGGGAGGCAAACGATGCAAATCCTTTGACACCTTAAAAGAAAAAATTAGTACAACACCAGTTCTAGCACTGCCAGATCTTCAACGATCATTTTAGATTGAAATAGATGCCAGTGACTGTGCCATGGGAGTAGTGTTTTCAACACGATAAACCCATATGCTATCATTCTGAGACATTTAATTCTGCAGTAGTTAATTATCCCACGTATGATAAAGAATTGTATGCATTAGTACAGAGTGTGAAGAAGTGGAAACATTACCTAATGGGCAAAGAAACAATTATACATACAAATCATCAACCACTTCAATATTTTCACTCACAGACTAAATTACAACAATCAAGACACTATAGGTGGATGGGTTTTCTACAATAGTTTCATCTTATCATTATATATAAGAAGGGCATATACAATAAGATTGCAGATATGTTATCCAAAGCAATCATAAATGCATCTACTATACTAACGCATAACTCAGTAATGCATGAAAGCTACATTGAACAACATTCTCAAGATGTAGATTTTAAAGATGTATATGCAACCTTAAGTCATGGCAAACAAGTAGAAGAAATGGATTATTACGTTAAGGACCAACCCTTGTATAATTTGGGAAAGCTATGCATTCCACGAACTAGAAGAGTTAACATAATCCGAAAAGCACATACTTCTCTTAGATCAGGTCATTTTGGTGTAAGTAAAACAATTGCACAACTACAAAGGTTTTGTTATTGGTTAAGAATGCATGCAATAGTTTCTAGATATATAAAAGGGTGCACCATGTGTGCTAAAAGCAAGCCCATCATTAGAAAATTAGGCTTGTACACTCCACTACCAGTTGCTTCTCATCCTTTGGAAAGTGTTTCCATGGACTTTGTTTGGGTATTGCCAAAATCTAGAAAATTTTGCGATTATTTATAGGTTATTGTGGACAGGTTTAGCAAAATATGTATTTTAATACCTTGTAACAATCAAATTACAACTGAACAAATAAAGAAGTTGTTCTTTCAGCATGTATGGGTTCAGTCTGGGTTACCCACTTCCATTGTTTCTGATCGAGATTCCCGATTTGTTGGGAAGTTTTGGTCAAGTCTGTGGGAATTGATGGACTCCAAACTGAAGAAGAGAACAACCTTTCATCCACAAATAGATGGCCAAACAGAGGTGGTCAATAAGACAGTGATCCAGTTGGTCAGGGACTATTGCAACAAGCATCCCAAGCTTTAGGATGAACATTTGTGTTATGTGCAACATGCTTACAACCGTGCCAAGCACTCTTCTACACAGAGATCTCCTTTTGAGACTTGTTTTGGTTTTGCACCAAGGTCTCCCTTGGATTTTGTCTTTGGAAAAGACATAGCAGTTGATGAACACAATGATGTGGCAAAGAAACCAAGTTCATTGAAGACATACAAGAAATTCACCAGGTAGTACAACAACAACTGGAAAGAAGCCAGGGCGAGTACAAGGCAAGGCATGACAAGCATCGAATTGAGAATAACTTCCAAGTTGGTGATCAATTGTGGTTGTACATTAGCAAAGAGAGAATACAAGGTGAAGGTAAGAAGCTGAAACCAATAAGGTATGGGCCTCTCAAGATACTTGAGAAAATTGGTGAAAACTCGTTTTGCCTTGATTTTCCAGCTTATATGCATATCTATTCAGTCATTAATGTAGAAAACTTCAGACTATATGAACCTTCATTGATTGAAGATCCCGAAGAGAAAAGTCAGTTGCCTTCTATTGATGATCTATTGCCTGAATATCTCAATGAGTTACACGAAGATACAGTTCTAGACAAGAAGGTGAGAAATAGCAGAGGGGATGTTAAGTACCTCAGAATTGGACTCAAAGGTTCAAAACCGAGCAGTGCACAATGGATAGAAATTGGACAAGTGAGGACATTGTATCCTCACTTGATCGATGCTTAAAAACCAACTTTTGGTGGTCAAAAATATTTTTCAGTGGGAAGGCATGATCCAAAATAGATCCAAAACACCCCTCTAACTCTTCAAAATAAAAAACTATCGCAAAAGGAGGAACTTATGAAAATACTAGATTACATTATCGGGCCAAAAAAAACATGAAGAAACAATGAAAAACAGAGTTATAGGGGAGCTTGAACAATGATGGATAGGAGACATTGGATCTGGCCGATCAACAGTGAAGATTCGATCAACATATCGCAATCGGCGGTGGCAAGTGGATGTCATCGGAGGCAGCCATATGACAGTAGCGACCAGTGCAAGTCAACGAGAAGCGTCGATCAAGCGCGCAAATTGACAGCCCAATTTAACTTGCGATATGTCATCAGCAATATACAAGGAGCGCTTACCAATGGCTCGGGGACTTTGCGATATGCGATTGCGATATAATTGCATCGCAATATCGCATCGAAGTAATACAAAGGAGTGGGGTCGATAACACATACAACTACGATAACCGAGCCCGATAAGATTATGGATGAAATTTGATAATATTTCAAGTCCAGTAAAAGGGTTTTCAATGTATTTCGCTTTTTGATTAAATAAACGAAAAACAAAGGAAAAGCGAATAAAGCGATGAATTTGGACCTGAAAGCGTTTATACATGCAAATGTATATATTTTGAGTTCCGTAATGAGTGGGATTTCAGGCGGGACTTAGGTGATAAGTGGTATTGGACAGGCTCTGCTCGATCCCATCCACTAGCCGACACGTGGCTTGAGAAAACTGCCTTTTCGGGCAGGTAATCTCTGTACGTCTCAGTTGCCCAAAATGAATCTCAGCCATTGGATCAAGATCACTCAGATCAATGGTGGATATGCAATCATGATATAAAGGCGGACCTGATGGAGTTCTAGCATGGAATTAATGATTTTTGAAGTCTGATAAATGGCAGTTTGGTCAATGTTTCCCATATTTTTGTGTATTTCTCTGTGTAAATAGAGAACGACCATTTTTGGGATTTCAAAGGCACGATGGTCCCTTTCATTACAGAACAGGTGGCCACCATCCCTGAAAGCATTTAGCAATGATTTCTAATGCTCAGAGGGGGATTTGAGAAGACAAAGGTCGAGAGCCAGAGAGCCCAGAAGAGGAAACAAACAAACAAAGCCAGTTGGCTTGAAAGCCATAGAAGATAGAAGATAGAGACAAGCAGTGCTGAGACAGAGAGTGAGGGAAAGAGTCTGTGTACTAAGAGAGGCTTGAGGGATTCAATCAAAACTCCTATTGTTTTGTATCTGTTGTGTTGAGACTCAATTTGAGCTCACATTTTGTAAAACTCTGCTCTTGAAGACACAATAGAGAGGTCACCACTAAAGGCTAGACCAGGAGACACAGCCCAAGAATTTTGGGTGAAATCCATATTAAACTTGTTGTGTTTATGTGTGTTTATCTATTATGTTTCTCTAACTGCTCAATTGTCTATATTATTCACAATCTTATCGATCCGTTGCACTAAGTAATATAGGCAAATCCATGCACATGAGTCTGAAATACCTTAAAAGTAATCTAAGATCTTCATTTTTTAGATCAGATGCTTACTTAATAATTGGTGATAATTTCATCATGATGTTGAGCATGATGGAAAGAGGGAGTTGTGAGAACCTTTATTACATTAAAATTTGATATCTAAAATTCTCTCATGAATTGTTGTTAAAGAAAGAACTTGTAAAAGAGTTGATGGACTTGTCCTTAGATAAACGAAAGTGTATACTTCCCTAGTTGAGAGGGAGATTCAAGAGAAATGCACAAGTTAATGAAAATTTCATGAGGATGTTTATAGTTGAAACAATATTGATGGTTATTTGTGATTGATAAAATTGTAGACAAGACTTGGATGTTTTTGGAAGAGGAGTTTGGTACTACTGGAAAAGTTGAAGAAGTAAAGCTCCTGACGAGATGTGTTTAATACGAAGATGTTATAAGTGGTACTAGAATGATTAAGGACACTGAAGGATTAATATAATAAAATTTTATTACAAATTGGTATTGTGTTTGTGCATATCTCTCCATTAGAAGGTTAAATGTTTGAAGCATGATTGGATTGATGGATATATCTAGTTTAGTTGATAAGGAGAGATGAAGTATCTTGGGGTGACAAGATTTCAATGACGAAATGTGGTCAACCTGTGATGATGTCTGGATCTTGAATTAGGGAGGGTGGCATTGATCTTAGGGCTCTGACCTTAGATACACACCTAGTCCCCTAGGTTGTTGTTAGAGAACAAGCATGATGGTACTTATAGAGGCTGAAGCTTGGAACACACCTTAGTAGCACTCAATTAGATACCCTAGTCAGGTGTCTAACAGTAGCAGTGTGTGTGTTATGAATTTTCATACAACACATCATTTTGTTATCTTGTGTGTAACCATGTATATATGCAATTATGAATATCTCCCTAGTTAAGAGGGAGTTTTGAAGAATGTAACTAGTGTCAATATTCATAATTGTATTTGAGTCATGATGAAATGTATTTGTCGAAAGAAATAAAGAGGAATTTTATTGTAAAATAAATTGAATTATTGAAGCATCAGTTTCATTCTTGGGTCAGTCGTTAATAGGTAAAATTCCCCATTGTAGGCTTCCAGGGTTTATGTCAAGATTCCTTATGTATATCATCATATAATAGACCCTTCTTGGGCTTTGTTCATCAAGAAATAAATTCATTTTGATGCAAATTGATTCATTTAGGCCTCCTCCACTAAGTTAGCCTAAAAGAATACAAGTCAGCTTCATTCAGGGAATTTGACCACCCAAAAATAAAATATAATGGCAACTACTTGACCTCATTTGGTCACTCACTCACTCAAGTTCGATCTTGATTTTGAAGAAAAGAAGGAAATGCGAAATAAGAAGAAGAAGGATTGAAGAAGCCTAGAAGAAGAAACCTTGAGCAAAGAAGGAATGACCTCGTTTTCCCTCTCTTTTCACTCACATGTACAAAAATATGAAGTTGTAGGAAGACCAAGGTTGTAGGGCTGTAGTAGGGCCGAAATTCTAAAGCTTTGTGCTGAAATTTTGACTTAAAGTTGGGTTGAAGCAATTTGACAAAAGTTGACTTCTAATATCTAGTTATCATTTTGAAAGGTTGACTTGGTGGAGGAGGAAGGTCTTTTGGTATATTTTAAGGCCTTGGGTTGTCTCAAGTTTGATTAGAATCTACTGGTGGAAGAGTTTGACTAGGTTTTCACCTTACTAAGGGTTTTAGTCCTCGCTTCATTCCTATATCTGGTTCCTTGGTCTTCATGTTTTATTTTTATGATTACTTGATAAGAAGAATATAAATAAGGATATAAAGAAAGAAAATACTCACATAAGTATATCACAAGTAATTTTCAAGCAAGAAAATATTTCTTCCTTTCCACATTTCTAACACCAATGAAAGATTACAAGAGAAGGCCGATGGGGTTGAAGAAAAACACACTAGAGGTCGAGTTCCATGGAAGAAATAGAGCTTCCAAGTTGAAGTCATTTAGTAGATAAGAAATCAATCCAGAGAGGGGACATAAATTTAGTCAGAGGTAGAGAAAGTGATTTCAAAGGAAGATTTCCAACTCCAAATAGGCAACAACAGGGGGGAATTTATTCCACAGTGAATTTGCGCAGGTATTTTGTAGTAGCTTCAACAGAGTAGTTTGATTTAACAGAGGGGGATGTCAATTTAGTTTGCAGAGGCTGAAAAAGTCTTCTAGAGTTCCATAAAATCACTTCTAGTAGCAGAGATGGGAAGGAAAACTTGATCTGTGGTTCATCTGAGGCACACATGTGAGGGTCTGTGCAGAGGCAACACAAGGGTTGGAAAACCCATTTTTAGAGGGAGCGAGAGGGAAAGTTTTCTTATGGAAAGAGAGAGTTTTCTCTCTAATTATTTTTGTCATATATTTGTTGATTAGATAGCCAGTTCGACATCCATAGAATGTACTCATATTTTCACTGTTGCTGAATAACAAAACCCTGATTTGTTGCACCAGTTTTTCCCAATTGGTTCTTTCTAAGGACATTTGTCCAAAACTAATGGTGTCATATTTCTATGTGTTTCTTTTGTATTTCTCAGTTTCTAGCATCTTATTTTTCGCAACATTCATATTGTGATGAAATTGTAGTGTGATTAGTTCATTATTTTGTCATAACAAAATAAACTACATAATTAAATAAGTTAGAAGGATTAATTCAAGTCGTTGCATTTCTAAGAAATTTTCACATGGTATCAAAGTGAATTTTATAGATCAATGGATCATAGATGAAGAGGGATAAATTCACAGCTCAAAGGGAACAACAACAAAATTTGTCCATATTTGCGAAGAGCTAGCTAAGCAGTTTGAACTGTTGAGAAGAGGGGTTTATTTTCCAGTGCAGGTGGCAGGAAAAATTCGCAAAGCTTAAAAGGAGTTCTAGTAGGTAGTGGTGAAGTTGGGAAGTAGTTCTGATGAAGAAAATCACTAAATTAATAGCGCATATATGGGCGCAATTATTTTTGTAGAAATTATGCAGTAGAAAAATCAACATCGAGTAGAAGAGAAATTTCACACATTGAGGGATTTTTCTTAGAGGGTTTCGAGTTCAAGTCTTAAAGGAAATATGAAATTTCTTGTTCGAGTGGTAGCACCAACAAGGAGGACTCTGCATTCTAGAAAGGAGTGTGAATTGAAGAGAAAATAACCAAGCAAGAAAGGGGGATATTCTTTTTTATTTCCCAATTGTGAGTTTTTCTAAAAAGGCCTTAACAGGACTTTGATATTAGGATAGGCTAGATGGAGCTTC
Organism: Pinus taeda; assembly: GCA_000404065.3. Classification (NCBI taxonomy): domain Eukaryota; kingdom Viridiplantae; phylum Streptophyta; class Pinopsida; order Pinales; family Pinaceae; genus Pinus; species Pinus taeda. The sequence goes on from APFE031505538.1 coordinate 28,786, forward strand.
TAATTATTGTATCTATAAAGCCAACATTTGAAGCATGATTGGATTGATGGATATATCTGGTTTAGTTGATAAGGAGAGATGAAGCATCTTGGGGTGACAAGATTCTTATGATGAAATGTGGTCGGCCTGTGATGATGTCTAGATCCTGACGTAGGGAGGGTGGTAGTGGTCTTAGGGCTCTGACCTTAGATACACATCTAGACCCCGAGGTTGTTGTTAGAGAACAAGCATGATGGTACCTATAGAGGCTGAAGCTTGGAGCACACCTTAGTCGCACTCGATTAGATACCCTAGTCAGGTCTCTAACATGTAGTAGTGTGTGTGTTATGAATCTTCATAGAGCACATCATTTTGTCATCTTCCGTGTAACCATGTATATATGCAATTATGAATATCTCCCTAGTTAAGAGGGAGTGTTGAAGAATGTAGCTAGTGTCAATATTCATAATTGTATTTGAGTCATGATGAAATGTATTTGTCGAAACAAATAAAGAAAATTTTTATTGTAAAATAAATTGACTTATTAAAGCATGGTTTTCATGCTTGGGTCAATCATTAATAGGTAAAATTCTCTATTGTAGGCTTCCAGGGTTTATGCCACGAGTCTTTATGCATATTATCATATAATAGACCCTTATTGGGCTTTGTTCATCAAGAAATAAATTCATTTTGATGAAAATTGAGTCATTTAGGCCTCCTCCACGAAGTCAACCTAAAATAATACAAAAAATAATACAAGTCAGCTTCATTAAGGGAATTCTACCACCCAAAAATAATATATAAAGTAACTACTTCACCTAAATTTGGTCACTCACTCACTCAAGTTCGATCTTGATTTCGAAGAAGAGAAAGAAGTGCAAAATAAGAAGAAGAAGGAGTGAAGAAGCCTAGAAGAAGAAGAAACCCTAAGTGAAGAAGGAATGACCTCATTTTCCCTCTCTTGTCACTCACATGTGAAAAAGTATGAAGTTGTAGGAAGGTCGGAGTTGTAGGACTATAGTAGGGCTAGAATTCTGAAGCTTTGTGCAAAAATTTTGACTTAAAGTTAGGTTGAAACAATTTGACAAAAATTGACTTCTAATGTCTAGTCCATCATCTTGAAAGGTTGACTTGGTGGAGGAGGAAGGTCCTTTGGTATAGTTTAAGGCCTTGGATTGTCTCAAGTTTGATTTGAATCTACTAGTGGAAGAGTTTGACTAGGTTTTCACCTTATTAAGGGTTTTAGTCCTGGCCGCATTCCTATATCTAGTTTCCTTGGTCTTCATGTTTTATTTTGATGATTACTTTATAAGAATAATATCAATAAGGATATAAAGAAATAAAATACGCACATAAGTATATTGCAAGTAATTGTCAAGGCAAGAAAATATTTCCTCCTTTCCACATTTCTAACACCAATGAAAGATTATAAGAGAAGGTCGATGGGGTTGGAGAAAAGCACACTAGAGGTTGACTTCCATGGAAGAAATAGAGCTTCCAAGTTTAAGTGATTTAGTAGATAAGAATTCAATCCAGAGAGGGGAAGTAAATTTAGTCAGAGGTAGAGAAAGTGAGTTCAGAGGAAGATTTCCAACTCCAAATAGGAAACAACACATGGTAAATTTATTCCACAGAGAATTTGTGCAGGTATTTTGTAGTAGTAGTTTGATTTAATGGAGAGGGATGCCAATTCAGTTTCCAGAGGCCGAGAAAGTCTTCCATAGGTCCAGAGAATCACTTCTAGTAGCAGAGATGGGAAGGACAACTTGATATGTGGTTCATCTGAGGCACACGTGTGAGGGTCTGTGCAGAGGCAACAAAAGGGTTGGAAAAGCCATTTTTAGAGGGAACCAGAGGCCGAGATTGCTTGTGGAGAGAGGGAGTTTTCTCTCTAATTATTTTTGTCATATTTTTTGATTATATAGCCAGTTCGACATCCATAGATTGTATTCATATTTTCATTGTTGTTCAATAATAAAACCCTCATTTGTTGCACCAGCTTTCCCGCATTGGATTTTTCTAGGGACATTTGCCCAAAACTAATGGTGTCATATTTCTATGTGTCTTTTTTGTATTTCTCAGTTTCCAACATTTTATTTTTCACAACGTTCTTATTGTGATGATATTGTAGTGTGATTAGTTCATTATTTTGTCATAACAAAATAAGCTACAATATTAAATTAGTTAGAAGAATTAATTCAAGTTGTTGAATTTCAAGGAAATTTTCACATGGTATCAAAGCAAATTTTATAGATCAATGGATCATAAATGAAGAGGGATATATTCACACCTCAAAGGGAACAACAACAAATTTTTTCCATATTTGCGAAGAGCTAGCTAGGTAGTTTGAACTGTTGAGAAGAGGGGTTGATTTTCCAGTGTAGGTGGTAGGAAAAATTCACAAAGCTCAAAATGAGTTCCAGTAGGTAGTGGTGAAGTTGGGAAGTAGTTCCGATGAAGAAAATCACTAAATTAACAAGGCATATATGGGTGCAATTATTTTTGTAGCAATTTTGCAGTAGAAAAATCAACGTCAAGTGGAAGAGAAATTTCACACATTGAGGGATTTTTCTTAGAGAGTTTTGAGTTCAAGTCTTAAAGGAAATATGAAATTTCTTGTTAGAGAGATAGCACCAACATGAAGGACTCTGCAATCCAAAAAGGAGTCTGAATTGTAAATAAAATAACTAAGCAAGAAAGGGGGATATTCTTGTTTATTTTCCCAGCTGTGAGTTTTTGAAAAAATGGCCTTAATATGACTTTGATATTAGGATAAGCTAGATGGAGCTTCTAATTATTGTATTTGGAAAGCCAATGTCTTTCTTGCTAGATGAGCATGGTATAAGGATGTATGCAAAGAGAGTTGTAGTTCTACCAACATACTCGTAGCAACTAGATTATTAAAATAAGGAGATGAACAAGGTGAAGAGGTTCATTCTCCATTGGTTTTGAGATCATATAGTCTTACACATACTGACCACAATACAACCAAAGAGATGTGGGATCCTATCATAGCACTATACCATAATCCTTCCAGGAATTGGAAGATATTCTTGAAGGAGAAATTGAGGACCTCTAGGATGCAGAAGGGAGAAAGAGTTACCCCTATGCCACTATTATTGAGGACATCCAGAATGATATTTCCATAGTTTTAGAGAAGCCACAAAAATTTAAACTTGTGCATGTAGCGACTAATGGTTTCATCAAGGAGTGGGCTACTTTTGTCTAGGGCATCACTCAATCAAATCAACTACTTGGCTGGGATCGATTATGAGAAGATTTCATGCAAGAGGAGATGTGACTTACTCTACTGAGGAGTAGTCTCAGTGGCAGCAATAGATGATTGAAGGGTGTGAAGGAGAAGGAGAACGTAGCCCTTACATCAAAGGGAAAAGAAAACAAAGGTGGCAGTGAGGGACGAGGTACTTAGGGAGGAGAGAAGATGAAAAATGATGTGTCGAAGATTAGGTGCTTTAGGTGTGGTGATTTCAGTCACTACAGTACTTGGTGCCCTTAGAGGAAGAAGGAAAAGAAGGAGAAGCAGGAGCAGTTGACAACTTTGGCACAAATTTTCCATTTGTCCTTAAGGTTGGAGGAATACTTCACTTTGTATATAGCTATACCTCTAAGAGAGAGGTGGGGTGATATTGAGCTATAATTACTAAAGTTGCAGAGATTTGGGTAGGGTCCATTGAGGGTAGAATCAGACGATTTCTTCATCTTGGATCATTTCCCTCGCTAAAGGGGTCCACAATATTCAGTAGTATATGGATAAGTGCTAACAAGCGCAGTCAGTACTCGAGGGATGGTTGCAAAAGTAGTTGTAGTGCGATACTGAGGAGCATAGTGCAATTGCAATGTAAATAAACTTAGTGGATAGTGCAAAGACTGGTAAGCAATTAGTGACTCAGGATACAGTTACAGTCCATAGATACAATTGATTGAGATAATTGTTCTCAGTTGCAGTAGTTGGAACATCAACAACATGAGATTAGTTGCAACGTAGTGTAGAGTTGGCAAAAGTACATATGGTATAGTATAATTTCAACACCAACACATATGAATAATGGTTCAACTTAGAGTAGTAGATGAATCAGAGTTGCACAGTGGCTTTGTGGGTAGAGTCAAGTTATCACAGTTGTCAAACATCAGTAGCATGTATGGGAGGATATGGTATGAGATTGTTTAGAACACCTTCCTTGCTAAGAGGGAGTGTTAGCTTTTGACGGTTGGGTAGTACCACACGTGTTTTAGTCTCGAATTTGGTCAAAGAGACTTAGAAACAAAAGAACTCCAAAACCTAGAATACGTGTTACACAGTAATTTGTCACCGTTGGTCACCGTCCTTGTTACCCCCCCCGCTGTCACACATTGGAAGACACATTTACGGACCTGTGACCAGTGACACAACTTGAAAACACTTGCATTGAGGTCTCCCGAGTATGAATTTCAATATCCCTGAAGACACCCTTTGAAGATTAACCTTGGAAAATACCCTTTTTTCATTAGCGCGGGTCCACAGTGTCTAACCCGCGCCCATGGCTTAGTTCCTACAAAGAGAGCACGCCCATAGACGCTCTTTCATAGAGCACGGCCCGCGCCACACAATTTGGGCATGATTTTTGGCCAGCACGCACTGGAATGTTTTTTCCTCCATAACTCACCCAGTTCTCTGAGGAAAAATCCCATAAAAGCAGTCAGGTGTCGTCTTTTCTATCCAAGACAACCCAGCTCAATGGTTATTTTGGGACAATGCCAAAATCTCAGAAGGTGTCCACATACAACGCATATCTCTTCTCCTCCTTCTACAAATGCCTGTCTCCCCACATTGAACAGGCTAGTTTTCTAGTTAGTGAGAGTGATAGTATGAGCTAGAGAGTTTTTATGATAGTAAGAGCTGAAAGAGAGGTGATGCTGCCGGATTGTTGAGAGAGAAAGTGACTTTGCAAGACATGTTAGACTGCTGACCCAGGTGGAGGAGATTTGTAGCGTCAAGTCTTAAGTGGTTGTAATTCTTCTCTGTTTTATATTGAATGATAAGCGACTGTTATTATGGTTCCATTCAAATGTTCTTCTGGTAATATTTGAATTATATCCTGCTTGACTGATATATAATTGTATGATATTGGATTTTACGCTTGTTTTGGGTTGTTCTTCATTTGTGCAGGTGTCCATGCGTGGAGCGCAAGGATAGTGTCCGACCATAGCTAGAGGACAGGAGTGACACTTCTCCCACAGCAAATAACGTTGGATCCCAGGTTGGTCTTTCTGATCGACTTTTAAATTGTACAATTAGGAACTTGCATGCAGCGTGTATGATTGTTGCTAGACCCCTGTAGGGCTAGTGGGATCGCCTCTGTCCGCAGAGGGGATTTACCTCCGCAACAAATTGGCGACTCCACTGGGGAGTTTGTCTATTGTTGTTTGTGTTATATTGTCTAATTGGTAAGTCGTGGACGGAGTCTGAAGAGCGGTCAGGCAGCCTTCGAAACACTTCCGCTATGCGGAAGTGAAGTAGATCAACGCCACTTCAGTCCATCTCCGGATTGATTTACAAACTGGACAGTATCGATCTTGCTTCACATGTCATTTTTCTGTCATTTTCTTGTCTGAACAATTTCTTTGATTGGAGTTCTTGCTATCCTTCACTCACTGGCTCTGGCTAGTTCTTAAAAAACCAAGCCTCAGACCACCCGCTCTGTCTTTTGCCTGGCAAATTCCCGCCAGCGTGGTTTTTCTCTGAACAATCGCGCTGCTGGGCGCGATCTGCTTTCTGACAACTCGCGCTACACTCTATTTAGTGCGAGTTGCAGACCTACAGTCGCGCCGCACTGATTAAGTCTGTTAATAAGCCTGTTTGTCAGTTTCTGATGCTTGGGTCTGGTTTTTTTGCCCTGTATATGCCTTCTGGGAGTCTGTTAGATTAATAACTGGCTGGTGGTGTCTCGTCCTTCGGTTGTTTGCCATTGCCTACCGATTTTCACATCTTGTTTTTTTTGTGTTATCGAACCTCCCGTGGGATTGATGATTTATATATATCCGGTTCTTTTGTCGTCAGACTTCTATATTCTCCTGGTGGTCATATGAATTTTTTGCACTTCATGTTGCAAATATCTCGCTTGTAGCTCACTTGTTTTTCCTTGATTTCGTGATAACTTAGCTTACATCGTTACATGAAAATCTTGTTTTTCCTTTGCTTTGTTGGGTTGTTGTGTTTGTTTCAAAACTGGCTATTAGATTCTTTAAAAGCAATTATCTGATAGGGAATATCTCTTGAAACGCTTTAAGTGCATTATCATTTTTTTTTTAAAGAAGAAAAAGAGAAAAGCTTTTTCCTTTCTTGTTGATTAGCTGCATTAGAATTTTTGGACATCGTTTTGTTCGCATGAACCTCTTAACTCTCCTGTAACTAGATTTCATCCAAACAAAACGAATACAGTTCTTGCATGTAGTAGCATTTAGGACATTTCGAGAGATTACATTCGCTAAGGCTAGAAACTGAAACTTAATTAAAGATCAACAATAAAATCCATTCAATGAACCTAACAACGCATTGGAATTTAACGCTCATACTCTAGAGGTCTAGGCTAGAGACGTGTTCCGGCGTCATTAAGCCTGGTGGTTTATCGGCAAGTGGTTGGGTGATTCCTCCACGGTGAAACGATAGGTACCAGTACGGACTGTGCTCCCACGTACCGTCGCGTATAAATTGGGAGACCCCTATAGGATTACAACCTTTGATCCATA
>APFE031505538.1:63801-80562 GCA_000404065.3 Pinus taeda
GGACACCAACCTTAGTCTTGCGCTTGGTTCCTTACTTGATTCCCCTCCTTCATGATAGATCTTTGCCGCTTCTTCTTCATTTGCCCAGCTTCAAAGAGCACTTGTGGAATCAAAGTAGCATAATACTATCGAAGAACAGAGATCTATATTCATAAATAACACAGGACCATATATGTATTAACCATACAAATGCATATATATTCACACATACAAGAATGTGGAGGAAAACTTGAATAGATTTATTAATATCAAGAATAGGAAGAGGATTACAACCAATAGTTTTGACCCAGCATCATCCTCCAACAAGAAATCCCTTCTTCACCTCAAGTAAAGCTTAGATCACCCAACACTATGAAGTTTCACCAGAAAACCAAGAACACTTCTCTACAAGATACAAGATTCTAGCCTCTGGATCTCTGTGATGAAGGATCCATATATAGATGATTGTACGGGGGTGAGTCATCTTCTGGGGTTTTTATTAGTCTCCTCTCTCTGATAGTTCTTGATTCCACTTGGAGACTGATGATCTCTTACTCATCCCTGGTCGAAAACAGAGAGGCAAGTGTAAGAGGGGAAGCTTCTGGAAGATTCCGTGATCTTCCACCTCACAAACTCTCTCTACCATTTGTCCATTCTCTCCCATCGCACCCTACAGAGGGTCCATTCAATACCCATCACACCCTCTGCACTCGGTATTCAGTATGGTCCAGTTTTGACCATTTCTGAGTAGTTTTTAGTGGAGAACTTCTGGGAGATGATGTAATCAGCTGACCTTGTTCCTTTAGGTAGTGAAGCAACACTTTTAGGGACTTAGGAGCCTTAGTTTATGGACATTTTATGATTGGGTTTGAAGTGCCCAAAAATGTCTATAACAGTTTCCCCCTAAAGCATGAAGGTCGTTAATATTTTGATGTCGGGTGAAATGCTTTACCATGAGGATCCGAAGTTTTTTCGAGCTGGGAGGTGACCTGTAATAAGATACAATAAAATACATTATCTTCATAATATTTTTCATGATCTAGCTCAAGTGAGCATTCCCATGCTCAGCTTTATAAATTCATTTTCATGTACATAGGACAGACAATCGTCTGTGTAGCAAACTGATGATTTAGACTCATCATCCTTTGATTTGGATGACCATCTGTTCGGAAATGATGTACATTTGATGTCTTTATATTCCTGAATATATCGCAGCCCAAATGGATGAAACTAGATCTTGGGTCTTCAAAACTCGTTCAATCTTCACTCAGAGTACAAGTCGATCCATGTGAAAAATGTTCTGGCGTCGAACATGGAAAGACATCGCCTGATTACCAGCCAATGATGTAAGTTGTTAATAGGCACGAGAGGAATCACCAATAATGATAATGACCCTCAAGGTACTACAGTACAATTCACGTGGTGTGAAAAAGGACTTGGCATCGAACACCACACAAAATCTCTCGGTCGAAGGCCATTAATGTAAACTTGTCACCGAAAGTGAGAAACTTGCCATTGAGGCATGCAAGCTTTAAAGTATTTAAAGGGTTGTTCCTAGGTCAACTTCTTGGACAATGAGCTGATGTCGAAAAGAAGTGATCCATCATAGGATGCCCTTAATGAATCCCACATCTACGACACGGAACGAAGCAAATGATTTTGGAGGTGAAAACGATCTGATGATACAAGGTTCAAGGTGGCGGTCATGAAAAGAATGGAGCGTGAATGTATTGCAGTGGGTGAGACACGGGTGAATTCTCTGAATGACTTCTCTTGAACATATCAGCGACACTGACGATGGATTGGTAGTGTTAACCCCAAAGATGGATGGCGTTATAGACCAATGGTGATATGACCAGTGAACAGAATAACCCAACCTAACTCGGATGTGGAGAGAAAGTGTCATGTTCAAGAGCGACTTGCTAACAATAATTTTTTTTCAAGTTTTCTTCCCAATTTTCCCCAGTCATTGCTGACTAGGACCTCTTTATTTTCGTCAAGCTTCAGGAGGATAACATATGCTTGTTCTATAATTCGCCCTTCGAACGAACCTGCCTCTATATTTTAACGAGCCTAGCTACAGTGAAACTCGTTCTCGTCCATTTGGACGAGTTTTTCGCTAATCGGTTTTAACGAGTTTAATGACAAATATAACTCGGTCCTTTTCAATTTTAGAGAGTCTAAAAGGGACGGAAAGGAAACTCCAAAGATTCATTTTCATCATATAATCCCTTAAGTTCGAAAAAGTGTAAAATAATACGAAAGGGATGAATGTTCGGTAATTTTAACGAGCCGAAACAGACAAGTGCTCGATCTTTTTGTGTAATAATCCCTCAAGTCAAAAAGTATTCAAATCTAGAGGAGGGATAGCACTTCCGATGACTTTAACAAGCCGGAGAGGCTAATCGCTCGACAATCTTTTCATATTTTACGAGTCAGTTGAAAAGAGCTTGAAGGAGACTCGTTTTTCGAGGAACGAGTGATGATTTCGGGTAGCAGCTGATTCCAGGTAAGGTTTGGAATTTTCCAATCACGCCAGTGTTAAAAGGATGGCTAATAGAATCACTCTTCACAGATGTTCCTCGAAAGGGTAAAAAATCAAATGGAGGTGAGTGATCGGCTAAAAAACAGAGTGGAGGTGATGATGAGAACACGACGAAGGCTCAAAAGCTGATGATAATGCATTCACAATGGTTATTTACCAGAAAATTGGTTCATTTTTTAATGAGCTTAAACTCTGGGGGAAACATTTGCTCATTACTTATGTTTATTTTTTAACGAGCTTGAATTCCGTGTTAAAACTGCTCGTGATAATGGTCATTGATTCCTTGATTCACCATTAGAATTTTGTTCTTTCAAAGATTGTACTACCTGTTCAACTACTTCATCAAACTGATTAGAAATGAAAATATATGCTTGATAAATGAGTTAAGAACACTAATACCTTACTCGAATTACGTGAATGGTAATTTAAAAGTGACTTTTACCTCTCTTTTTACCATTTCATTTGAACTTGGTTTGTTGGAGCTCTGGAGGTGCTTTGCCCCCTTTTTTTCACTAGTTGATTCTGAGAGATTCTGTGGATGACTTTTGACGCTGTCTGGACCAACTAGAAGCTAAACTTGTGCTCTTCAATTGCATTCTTTTATTTTTGAATTCTGAGCCTGTTTCCTTACTTTGTTGAGCCTCTAGGGTTTGAACAACTCGCCTTGGCTCCATCGCACCCTTCCTTAATCGAATGGTGTAATGCATACTGGTTTTCTCACTGGCTAGTCAGTATGCATCGCTCCCAGTGCACTGCTGGGGTGCGATGGGTGCAAGCAGGAAACTTTTTACACAGCTTTCTCATATATTTTTGCCTTTTTTTTGCCAAATCAAGACCCTAACTCTTCTCTTGTTTGTTTTTTAGAGATTCATCGGAGCAAAATGGTTTTTACATGGTGAGAATGTGAGCATGAAGAAGAGGACATGGTTACTTTACATGAACCGGGCACGTTAACTGCGTTGCAGAACTGTGGCCTGTTGAAGTTTTTCCGCATCTCTAGCATGAGGCAACAAATCAACTTGTTGCAATATTTCCTCAATCATGCCTGGGATCCTACCAACCAGGTGTTCCAGATTAGGGGCAAATCGATCCCCTTGACTGTCGTGGACATCTATTTTTTGACCGGTTTATCGAGGCATGGTGCCCCTCTCTTATTATCGGGTCCTGCCTGTGGGGGTGAGTCCGTGAGGGAGTATATTCGCCAGCATTATAGAGAGGGATCTCAGCCGAGTACGGATGGTAAGATCAATATCCGAGATGTCACTGACTGGCCCTTGAGGATCATTCTGTTCACTTTTGCTATACTGGCTGGTAGTTTGGCTCTTCACATAGCTAACGGGTCTTACATGAAGTATGCTTTGGAATTCCTTGAACCAAAGGTGTTCAACTGGTGTGATGCAGTACTCTTTGTGATGAAAGAACAATTGACCAAGGTGAAAAGCGAAATATCCAAGAATTTTGGCTATGGTTCTATTTTGACCGCTTTCGCTTTAGAGAAGATCCCACTGATGCAGCTGCAGTACATCTCACTTGGCCGACCTCCACCGACTGAACCACTGATGTAGAGATGGGTTGACCTCATGTCTTGACATGCTAGCCAGCCTCAAATTTCCTTTTCTGACACTTTCTTCATGTGGTTCTATCGTGAGGAGATGGTTTACGCCAAGTTTCCATATGCTGGCATGGATTTCCTTGGTGACCCGGATTTAGTGCTGCAAACCGGCGAGCAGTGGGGTGCTATGGGTAAATCCTCTGATCATATCTCTGTTTATTGCTCTTTATAATGATCTTATTATTTCATTGATCAAGACTAATCAAAACTCATGTGCTCATGTAGATATTGGACTAGTTCGACCGACAATACGCCTCAGAGACCTAGTGGCCGCTCCAGCAGGAGAGGCTGCGGGGAGGGCCATCCTTCACCTTAACGTGGTCGAGACTCTTTCAACACTACAGGACCAGGTCAAGGGTCTCACTCTTGGTATCCCGGATGTGAGGACCGACGAGCTGCCTCTGTGGTTGCAGCGACATACTACTGGCATGCTGAGTCGATGGCCTAGGCTTTTACACATGATTACACAGGCGGTGACTTATTATCACCAGCATCATTAGACTAGGGTGCCCCCTTGAATTTTGATTTTTGGGTCATTTGACCGATTTTGTCTTGGTTACAAAACATTATATATAAACTATAAACAATTATGTATATATTTTTTTTATTTTCGGAGCTTTATTTTGGTTACGTTACATGATCCTGCTGCATATATTGATGTGATGCTTCTCTTCTATAAATGTCACAAATGTCTATCTAATACATAATTTTCCAATGAGTCTATCAATGTGTTTAAATTTCTGGAAATATGTTGATATTGAATGAAATCGAACTGTCTTTCCAAAATCCTGACTCTTAGGAAAATGCGATAGATGGCTGGATTCCGTACGAAATAGATGCCAGTGAGTTGTAGAATGACGAGTTGTGAGTCTAGCCTGACGACAAGTCGGCATATGCCATGTGTGATGACATCAGAGAGGAGTTCTATCAACGCGTTGTATTCAGCGATATTGTTCGTTGACTGACCAATACATAACCCTTTGAAACTTACTAACTTGCTAGTGGGATCAAAAATGGCCCATGCTGCAGAAGATAGGTTCCGCGAACTATGACTCGCTCCATCGGCATATCCAACAAATGATTCCAATAGGTTTGACATCTGCAACAAATGCAAAAAAGTTGATTACCTAACCAAAATAATTACTCTTAATGAAAATAAAAATGTAACAAAAGCATAAGGATTACTACGCGGAATTAAGCATGGTAACGTTTGAGGTACAACCCATTGCGAGGTTGCGCCAATGGAATCCCATCATAGTCCATCAATTCGTAGGCTCCTTTTGTTAATACACACCTAACAATATAAGGAGCCATCCATAATGATTTGAATTTCCTTTCTCCCAACTTATCTGATTCGTGGTTGTAACGTAAGACCAGGTCACCTTCTGAGAAGACGCGAGGTTTGACATTTTTGTCGAACTGCGCCTTGACTCATTTATTATGAGCTTCATTAGCTGAAGCTGCATCATGATGAGTTTCATCCAATTGGATTAGTTCCAAGAAATGAGCCTCTGCTTCTGAGGTTTCGGGGAGAAGGTTGAGTACAAGTTTGAGGGATGAGATTTCACATTGAATAGGTAAGATTGCTTCCAGACCGTACACAAGTTGAAAAGGTGTAAACCTCCGATCATTCTTTGCAGCATGCGCTTCAGGACTTTCTTGATTGCCTCAACTTGTCCGTTAGCTTGCGGATAGTACGGAGTAGAGCTGTCGTGGGACAGTCCTAATTTGGCAGCCAACTCAACCATCAAGTGATTGCATAAATGCGATGCATGATCTGTGACTATGGCCTATGGAACGCCAAATCTGGATACTACGTGATTAAAAAAGAAAAGGGCAGCCATTTCGCCCCTGTTGTTTAATGTAGGCATCGCCTCGGCCCATTTGGTAAAATAGTCTACCGCGACTATGATATAACCATGCCCCCCGGCCGAGGTGGGGTTACATGTCATGAAATCTATGCCCCATTTGGCGAATGGCCCAACAACAACTACTAGTTGCAGCGGTGGGGGTTGTCTTCTGGTTTTGCTATCAAAAATTTGGCAAGCATGGCAACTTCTAACTGCGGTTATGAAATCTTTGAACATTGTTGGCTAGAAGTATCCTGCTCACAATTTTTTTTGTGTCGTAGCATAACCAGATTGATGCCCCCCACATGTGCCTGAATGATAATCATTCAGGACTTTTTTGGCCTCCTCATCGGTGAGGCACCTCTGCAGAACTGTATCGATACCGTGACGGTAGAGGGTATCACCAACGATCACGTAGTCTTTCACTTGGTATCGAATTCGTCGCTATTCGGAGTGTAAAGTGTTAGACCTATATGTTTGTGTCTAGAGATAGATGATTATATGTCCGTATCACAGATTTCTTGAAGATATCAGAAACAAATTTTCATCCACAATTGCTTCTTCAAATGTTGCATCATTGGATGATGACGGGAGATCACATAGTAACTCCACGAATACCAGGGATTTCTTTGATTTGGATTTTTTGAATTCCAGATAAAACTCTTGTAAAATTGCTATCCATTTTGAATATTTTCCCCCAGCAACTGTCGCGACAATATATAAGTCATGGGGTTGCAATCTGATAAAATGGTAGTTTTTCTGAAGAGGACGTAGTGCTGAAATCTTTGTATCGCTTGAACAGTTGCTAGGGCTAGCTTTTCAACATAGGAGTATTTCATTTCCGTATCATTTAAGTTTCACCTTAAATAATATATAGGATGTTCAATTCCATTATCCTCTTGAACTAAAACCATTGCTATGGTCGTATCTGCTGCAGCCAAATACAGGTTAAAGTCTTTTTGATAATCAAGAGCATACATTGATGACGCTTTTATTAGAGATTGCTTTAAAGCATCAAAGGAAGCTTGCACGACTTGATCCAAAACGAAGGGTACTTGTTTTTTTAATAGACGAGTATAACCTTTAGCTAGTTCGGCGTAATTTGGAATGAACCTCTTAAGGAAGTTTGTTTTCCCTTGTAGATTCTGAATCTGAAGCAAGTTTGAAGGTGGAGGCAAATCAATGATTTCCTGAACCTTACATGGGTCGAGACGAATCCCATCCTTTGAGACCACGAAGCCAAGTAAATGACCAAAACTGACACAAAACATGCATTTGTGCGGGTTGAGTCGTATCTTGTAGTGTCGGCAACGTAGAAATATCGCTCTCAAATGCTGCTCGGTCCGCTTTCGCGAATGAGCTAGAAGATCGTCGAGATATGGTTGAACGATGTTCTTGATGTCATGGAAAGCATAGTTCATCGCTCTCTGAAAAGTTTCCCCTACGTTCTTTAAACCAAAGGGTAGCTTGCGATATGCGAATGTGCCCCACGAACAAATAAATGCAGTCTTTGACTGGTCCTGTGGGCAGATATTTATTTGATTATACCCAGAAAATCCATCCATAAATGAAAAGATTTCCATCGGCACTTCGCATACTGGTCAATTAAGGGTTAGAGTAGGTCTTTCAGACAAGCTGATTACATCCCTATAATCGACACCCACTCAATCGTTCTTGTTCTTATTCAGGAATGATATTTGTACCCAATCAGTCAGAGGAACGGAAATAAACCAGCATGGAGGGTTTTTCAACTTCTGGCTTGTGGCCAATGATTTCTTGGGTGCACTGCCATATCGTGTCGTACCGTTTGACATCTGGATGCCATCTTAATTCATGTTCAACTATGTCGGTCATACCTGGCATTTCATCATATGAGCAAGCAAGACATCTCTAACCGTGGAAGAAGCACTATATATTTCCCCGTTCTGAAGAAGAACAAGATTTTCCGACATGAATATTCTCTACAACATCTGTTTTGGTTGAGATATTTATGGCAGTAGTCTCTTCAATATTGGATAGGTTTCTCTCGGAATCCACCGTATTCACAGTATTCGTCAGAAAGTCAAATACGGAAGGACGGTGTAGGTTGCTGGAATTATCTTCTTTCCAGTTCAGAAGATGGGAACGACGGTGGTAATCTTCCCACGGTGCCCCGTCAATCATCATCGATTGAATGATTCCTTCGTCTATAGAGTGTACTTGCGACCAAGGATATGAAGGGGTGCCATATTCCTTAGACCTATCTATCTAAATGCTTGATGAGCGTTGATACGGGTTTTCCTCCCATGCCGAAAACATTGATTTCTAAAATATTTCCAGTGGGGTTAGAGGCAATACCTGCAGATGATCCATTTTAACATCATTTTCTGACATCTTTTGAATGGACGATATCATATTACAGGTTCCTATGTTAGCCACTTCCGCCAAATTGGTTGGAGGCGGTAGGGTAAAAGTTCCCATTAATGTGGGGTCTTTTAGTAGGCCTACTCCGATATTGTGAAGCGCATTAGGGCTTCCTTGGATCATCGGAATGCTTCTCGTAACTTGCAAACTGTTTGGGAGAAAAGTTTGTTGGTCGATGATTGTAATTCATCCTTGGGAAGGAAATGAAATTTTCCTAAAGTAGGTTGACACAATGGCTGCCATGGCATATATCCAGGGTCTTCCCAGTAGGATGTTATAATCGAGGTTTTCGACGATGACTTCAACATCGATTTCTACTGTTTTTCCCCCAGTTCAACGTGCAAGTTACTTAATATCTCATACGGGGTGTATGTTCATCCATCAAATGCTTTTAATGTCGTCGATGATCGTGACAAGGATGGAGACCCTAGAGTTTTCCAGCAACTCATCGACATGATACATGTGGATGCCTCCTCATCAATAATTGTTCTATGAACAACTTCATTGAGGGCTTTCACTTGAATGAGGAAATCTAGTTGAGCTGGTAGCTAAGGGTCATATCATTTGTGATTAAAAAGATACAAGATTGGAATCCGCTGGGTCAATCCCACCTACTGTTGATAATAAACCCTACTTTTGGGAGGGGCAATTTTGCAGTACCTCAAGAGTTGAAAATCACGGAGGGTGATTGGGCTAAATCCTCCACTATATTATATTGTTGTGCTACTCTGGCATGAGGATTAAATTTCGATTTTTGTCCTACCCCCTTTGGCGGTTTTATCGTTAATTCAGGAATGATGGGTGGCACAAATTTGGTCGAAATTGTTGTTGAACTACTAGGTTGATCATTATCCTTGTTGTTCAACATCTGTGGATTCCCGTAATCTTTACTCCTTGTCGATATTAGAGCGCCATTCAGTTTCTTTGAAAATGATAACATTAGCACTTGGGATGGGGAAGAATTTTCGTTAGCAACTAGATTTTTTCCTGGGTTCGGAAACGGATCAGTCAATACAGCTGAGGTTTTTGAACTTTTGAAGAATTTTCTAAGTTTAGCTTTATATGGACACTCTCTGGTCCAGTGATCCTCGTCACATATATGGCATGGACTTTCTGGTTTCTTATCCCCAGAAGAGTTTGCAGAGAATTTTTAGGAGATAAGTCCTCCTGGTTCTTCTTCTTCCCTTGTTTTTTCTTCTTGCCTCCAAGTTGCTTGGGTTCTTTGCCTTTGTCTGTTGACACGGTATTTACTTCCAAGGCTAGAATTTCCTCATTTTCGTTTTGACTCGAAACCGTGTGGGCCTTTTTCGATGTAGCGTTTATGGTTTTAGTGTTTGTCGTAGCTATCACGCCATCACCGGCATCAGAGTATTTGTTTGATTTAGGAGGGGGAGGAACGGAAAATTTTGGTCTAGAAGCATCAAGGATTTTATCGTAGAGCGTGCCAGACTGAGTATAAATCAAGTCTAGATATTGTGCACGATCAATAACTTGTTCTTTAGTGACGACTCCTCCCTTTGCCACATCTTCCGTAATAGCAGGTAAAAATGACTTAATAAACCATTCAACCAATAGCTAATCAGGAACATACGTTTTCACCATTCTACGACGACGTCGCCATTCATGAATATGATCGGATATGTGAGTGGCCGTCGTTTGTTTGAAATTGGTAAGTAGCTCAGTTCTTGTTTCGTACCTTATAGGTAACTGAAAATGGGTTAAAAAGATTGTGGCTAGGGTACTGAAGTTATCAAACGAAGCTCTAGGCAAGTCGATATACCACTTTGCTACCGGACCAGTTAACATTCACTGAAAGAGGCAAAGTCTGATCAAATCATCATTGAGGGTGTTGGATGAAAACCACAGATGAAAGGTCATCACATGATTCGATGGGTCTTCACTCGGATTTCCATTAAATTTAGGAATATAAGACGGAAGTTTATGCAGAATTTCTGGCCACCAAGGGGAATAGGCAATTGGATTGTTCGTTAGTCGATTTAGATCTAGTAACTCTAAAGTCGCCACAAAAGGCAACTGTTGATTCAGGCTTGGCTGAGCATACCTAGGATAAGATGGAATCGCTTGAGCAGTTGGTCTTTGCATACCAGCATAATGCATTTGATGTTGGTAACTTTGGTAAGGTTGATGGGCATAACCATTATGATATGGTTATACTGCTGCCCATTACTTGCGAAAACTTGTTTCTCATATCCTTGGTAAGCTTGTTGGAATTGTGGTTGTTGGTATTGCACCAGCCATGGTTGTCCAGTACTGACTATTTAACCAAGATGGGGGGTGGTGATCCCTGTTTGAACCTGCGTCATTCCACTAGTTGGTGATTGTGGTCGGGTCGTAGGTACATGAGGTTGTTGCATTATAACCTAGGAAACTTGAGGTTGGCATACAACTGGCAACGCTTGTACTTGCGATACTGCCACAATAGACGGTGTAATGGTGATATTTTTCATAGGTAAACTTTGTTTCATTGAGCATACAACTCTTGGTTGTTGAGGCAGGATTCGCATCGAACCGCTAGTTGTAATTCCAGCATAACCTAAATTTTGTTGTGAAATATCGCATGGTTGTCCTTTCGAAGAAGGCAATGAAAGGGTATACGGCCCTCCATACGACGGTAATCCAGTACTCAAAGGAATGATTTGCCTTTAGGGACCGGTTTGCCTAAATTGACACTGTGAAGGATCAATTTGACGAGACTCAACGTAAGAGATTCCAGATACAATTCCGGACGAACAAACGGGAACAGTCCATACTGTCGAAACAGCCCCTGGATGGTCTCCATCCAGCGATTGAGAGCTAGTTGGGACAGATGGCACACCAATGAACATTGTTGGAGTAGCAGCAAGAATTTCTGCTCCTGTTGTGTTGAGTAACACAGTCCTTAATGTCGACAGTTGTTCAGATATATTAGGCCTATCAAAAAGATTCCTTAGCGATTCTTCAGGAACTTCCGATGGCAGGAGAATATCTTCTGATGAAGAAGGATATAGGGTGATCCCTGCTCCAAATTGCGTTCGAGTGTTAGATGGAGGATCTTCCACAATCTCTTCTATGGAAATCAATCGAGGAGGAAGAGGCAGACCGTCAGGTCTATAAAATATTTCTGGTGCTGAAGAAGATATAAGTTTTGTAGCAATAGACACTTGGGGAGTAACACCTTCCCAATCAGCTGTAGATGGAGCCGGTTCAGGAATAGAAGTCTTTACCATCACACTAGGATCAATTGTAATGTCTTTTTGTTGCTGCGAAATTTCTCCTGTAGAGGCAGGGATACCATAAATTTTCGGAGTAACTGAAGTCTCTGAGGATGTCGGAGTACATGCTCCAACCAACCTAGGGGACTTTGATCCGGTCAAACGAGTTCGCTTTGTCCAGAATGGTTTCACTTCTGGAGTCAGTGACGGTTGACTCGTAAGTCTCCGCGAACGATGGGGTTTTGATTGACTTTCTTCCACGATTGCAGATTACTTGATAAACTCAAAATAAAAGGGGAAAATATTTTCAAATTAAATGAATTTTAGACACTTTGACACAACTTGTTTTTTCAATTTTTAAGAGTCGAGAAAAAACAAAATATGACTCTAGTCACCTTCGATTTTTAATGAGTCTAAAGTGACAAGTGCTCAGATGGACATTTTCTTTTAAGGAGTTTGAAAAGGAATGAAATAGACTTCTCTGGAAATCTAGGCAGAGGGGATTACCAAACCAATCACAAAACTGCAGAATACTTTTTACGGTACAGCAATCAATCTTCCCGAATGTTGTGTTCAATGCATTGTGATCGAGAGGGTGGCAAACACGGCTTCCTAAGGATAAAGGATGTAGCCTATTGTGGTCTCCCAATATATACTCGACGGTACGTGGGAGCACAAGTCCGTACTGGAACTCGCCATCTCAGAGTGGAGGAATCACCCAACCAACAATGAAAACAACAGTTACCAGGTTTTACAACGCCGGAATATGTCTCTAGCCTAGACTTCTAGATGTTATGTGTTAGGTTCCAAAGTGTTTTTAGATTCATTAAATTTATTTTATAGTTGATCTTGTTTAAAAATTTTCCTTTCAGGTTCACCGCGTGATGTGTATACAATTCCTAGAATGAAATCTAAGATGATAAACAATTGTTTAATCTTCTTTTGGCAATGAAAATCCTAGCTACTAAGGAAAGAAAGTTGAGAGTCTTTCAACAAAGAGCACAAAACACACACTAAATGCACTGTCCTAAATCAAACCAAGTAGCCTAAATGCAAATGCACATGCATGTATTTGTTTTCAGCCTTCTTAATGTATCAATGATGATAAGAAAGCTAATTGCAAATCTGAATTATTTTCAAAGTGACAATACTTAACAAATTTCTTTTCAAAATGAAGTGAAGATAAGGGCAACACTTTGCGATTTCGAAATGAAAATTGTTTTTCGACACTTTAAAAAATACTAATTCAAATCATATACAAGAGTAACAGTACAATCAACTATCAAGAACAATGGGATTCTCTTCTATAAATGAAAACGACACTTACGACACTTTCAGATTAAGAAACGACAGTTTGACTACGCTACTTCTTTGCAAAAGACAACTGCAAATGGCGCACAATACATAAAAACACTTAAAGTTCTTTGCACAATACAGGCGTAATGATGGAAGAGAAGGGGGTTTTCAAAGAGATATACTGACCACACAGAGTAAAACTTTTGAATAGAACTGAAAATAGTGAAGAAAAAACCAAAGGCTGAAGGTAAAGTTAACCTTCCCTGACCATCGCACCTGTCACACAAGGAATCCAGTATGCAGCGCACCTACAACACACGGGAAGTGCGATGCATACAGACTGCCTTGAAGGGAGGGTGCGATGGTACCAGTGTGAGACTTTTAACCAGTTTTTTCTCACAATTTGCAATTCAGTTAAGGGATTTAGGCCAAGTAAGTGATGTTCAGTAAATGTAAATCACAGGGGCTAATCTAAGGAGGTTACTAGAGCCACCACTTAGGGAAATTAGAACTTTTGCAGATCGATCGTTCAATTTATAAACAAAACCCGGAGATAGACTAAAGCAACATTGATCTACTTTGCATTTGTATAACAAATGCAGTTCGAAGGCTAGTTGGCTTGACTTCAGGCTCTGTCTATAAGTTTATAAAAAAAACAAAGATAGACTAACAAACAATCTATTCACTCCCCAGTGGAGTCACCATTTTGTTACCGGGAATAGTGTCCACTCGGAGCTACTATTCCCACTAAGACTAGTAGCTATCTTAGAAACAAACAAGTAAAGACTACTTTCGTTTTGCTTTATGAAAATAGATAAGAGTGGAACAAAGGACAACAACCTTAGTCTTGCGCTTGGTTCCTTACTTGATTCCCTCCTTCCTGATAGATCTTTGCCACTTCTTCTTCGTCTGCCCAGCTTCAAAGAGCACTTATGGAACTAAAGCAACATACTACTATTGAAGAACAAAGATCTATATTCATAAATAACACAGGACCAGATATGTATTAACCATACAAATGCATATATAATCACATATACAAGAATATGGAGGAAAACTTAAATAGATTTATTAATATCAAGAATAGCAAGAGGATTACAACCAATAGTTCTAACCCAGCATCATCCTCCAACAAGAAAGCCCTTCTTCGCCTCAAGTAAAGCTTAGATCACCCAACACTATGAAGTTTCAACAGAAAACCAACAACACTTCTCTACAAGATACAAGATTCCAGCCTCTGGATCTCTGTAATGAGGGATCCATATATAGATGATTGTAGGGGGGTGAGTCATCTTCTAGGGTTATGATTAGTCTCCTCTCTCTGATAGTTCTTGATTCCACTTGGAGACTGATGATCTCTTACTCATCTCTGGTCGAAAACAGAGAGGCAAGTGTCAGAGGGGAAGCTTCTAGAAGATTCCATGATCTTCCACATTGCAAATTGTCTCTGCCATTTGTCATTCTCGCCCATCGCAACTTACAAAGGGGCCATTCAGTATGCATCACACCATTTACACTGGGAAGGTGATATGCATCGCAGCCTTTGCACTGGGTATTTAGTATGGTCCAGTTTTGACCATTTCTGAGCAGGTTTTAGTGGAGAACTTCTGGGAGATGATGTAATCAGCTGTCCTTGTTCCTTTAGGTAGTGAAGCAACACTTTTAGGGACTTAGGAGCCCTCAGTTTATGGACATTTATGATTGGGGTTGAAGTGCCCAAAAATGTCTATAACAACGCTGGTGGTGGCTCAAGTAACCTCATTAGATAAGCCCCTGTGATTTGCATTTAGTCACTATCACTAGCTCAGCCTAAATCCCTAAACTTAGCTGCAAACTGTGACCAGAAACCAAGTTGAAGTCTCATCCCTGGACCATCACACCTTCTCCTCTTGGCAATCTGGATGCATCGCTCCTCCCGTCTGTAGTAGGTGAGATGCATCCCTGTTTCC
Source organism: Pinus taeda (assembly GCA_000404065.3). Taxonomy (NCBI): domain Eukaryota; kingdom Viridiplantae; phylum Streptophyta; class Pinopsida; order Pinales; family Pinaceae; genus Pinus; species Pinus taeda. The sequence continues at coordinate 78,648 of APFE031505538.1, forward strand.
ATGTGTTATAAGTGCGATGATCAGATAAGACTGTTTCTGCCTCCAGAATTTGGTTTTTTGTTCTCTCCCTTCAGCTTTATTCAGGAGTTTTGTTGTCTGTGATCAGTATACCACTGTGGAAACTCCCTTCCTTTGCATTATTTAGCCTCCATTATACAAACAATTGTGAATGTTTTTATGTATTGTTCGCCATTTACAGTTCTCCTTTACAAAGAAGTAGCTTAGTTGAATTGTCGTCTTTTGATTTGGAAGTGTCGTAATTGTCGTTTTCTGTCAAAGAGAAAAATCCTACTATTCTTGATGGTCGATTACACTGTTACTCTTGTATTTGATTTGAATTAATAGTTTTTCAAGTGTCAAAAGCAGTTTTTAATTCAAAATCGCAAAGTGTCGTCATTATCTTCCTTTCGTCTTTTGAAGAGAAAATTGTTAGTACTGTTGCTTTGAAAAGATAATTCAAATTTGTACTTAGCATTCTTTTTGTCATTCACACATCAAGAAGCGGAAAACAAATACATGCATGTGCATTTGCATTTAGACTGTTTGTTGATTTTTATTTAGGACAGTGCATCTAGTGTGTGCTCTCTGCACTATGTTGAAAGAATCTTGCTTCTCTTTCCTTAGTAGCTAGGATTTTCATTGCAAAAAGAAGAATAAACGATTGTTTATCATCTTAGATTGCATTTTAGGAATTTTATATCTACATCATGCAGTGAACCTTAAAGGAAAACTTCTTAAGAAAGATCAACTGTAAAATAAATTCAATGAACATAAAAATGCTTTGGAACCTAACGCACAACATTTTGAAGTCTAGACTAGAGACATATTATGGTGTCATAAAGCCTCGTAACTATCACTTTCATCGTAGTTTGGGTGATTCCTCCTCTTTGAGACGAAAAGTGCTAGTATGGACTTGTGCTCCTACATACCATCGAGTATATATTGGGATACCATAATAGTCTATATCCTTTATCCTTAGGAAGCCATGTCTGCCGCCCTATTGATCACAATGCACTAAACACAACATTCGGGAATATTGATTATCGTACCATAAAAAGTATTTTGCAGTTTTTCGATTGGTTTGGTAATCCCTCTGTCTAGATTTCCAGAGTAGTCTCTTTCATTCCTTTGCATACTTCTTAAAGGAAAAGGTCCATCTGAGCACTTTTCACTTCAGGCTCATTAAAAATCGAAGGTGACTAAAGTCATCTTTAGCTTTTTCTCGAATCTTAAAAATTGAAAAATCAAGTTGTGTCAAAGCGTCATAAAATCTATTTTAATCGCAATAATGTCACTGTTCCCTCATTGGTCTTAGGTTGAGAAAATAGAGTCCACCAACCAAGGATTTCCCCTTGGGGGAAATCCTAGTCCTTTATCCTCATGGCGAGATGTTGATGCACCTCATATGGCCACATTGTCCATTCCAGGACTGACAATTGGCTTGCCAATATGGCTCTTCTCGACCTATGTCATTCAAAGCACCGTGATTCCTGAGCAATCAAATCAACAACTAGATGATACTAGAGTTACCCCCCAATCTTTTGCTGCATTTGTTTCTCCCTCCCCTCCTTCCTCTTCGCTTGGTGAAGCTAGTAAAGATAAAAACCAAGTAACTTAGAAGAAGAAGAAAGGGAAGGAGAAGGAGAAGAAGAAGGAGAAGAAGAAGATGGAGCCAAAGGCAAAAAGGGGCAACCATGCATCATCTAGCAAAAATCCACACGTTGCACCGTCCAAACCTAAATCTCCATGTGTCATTTGCAAAGGAGACCATTATCTTCAATATTGTCCTTGCATCCCTCAGATCTTAAGGGATTGGTCTCCTCATTTGCACAATCTAGTGTCGTCAACCTCTAACAATCATGTTGAGAGTACACCGTCAACTAGTGAAAATGAAGTCTCTCGGCAGAAAGGAAAA
>APFE031505541.1:2282-13841 GCA_000404065.3 Pinus taeda
GTTTCTAATTTGAAAGAAGAGAGAGACATATTGCAGCAGGTGGTTTTCACCCACATTGGGTTTCCACCTTATATCTGGTGTTCTTTGATGTGACTGTCTATTTTTCTTGTTCATTATTTTATGGTACTGATATGCAAAAATAATTCAAAGTGTAAATAAGGAAGATTTGTTAAAAGAACTAGATAATACTGATTCACCCCCCCTCTCAGTATTATTTTCAACTTTTACAACCCAAAGGTGGAAAAAAGTTGCAAGCTCAAGCAGATCTACTTGTCATGAAAGAAAATTTGGAGACTGGTGCTATGAGGTGATAGTGTAACATGAAGATCGCATGAAGATAGAGAACAAAATAGAGAAGGAGTTTCATGTGCTAAAGCAGCAACTCAAGGAAGAACAGGAGCTACATAGAGGAGAGAATGAGTTGCAACAGGAACAGGTACAGCAGAGGGTGCAACATGCACAGATGGATGAAACTATGCTCGTACAAGTTATGGATCCATCCCAGCAACTAACATGAAGTAGACAAGGTGAGCAGTGTTGTTGATCGCATGCAAGGGAATTTACTAGCATGCATGTCATTGTGTGCATGCATGTCATTGTGTGCATGCATGTGATCCCACCCATTTGGCACACTCACCGAGGTGAAGACAAGAAGCAAGTCCAACTCGAGCTGAACATGTATTTTGAAAATTTGATGCACACAACCACCAACACATGCTTGGAGATTAGTGTAGACACTATGCATCAACATGTTGCTAGTACGGTTGCACCCGAGATGACCATGCACATGCTATCAGATGAGTTGGATAGAGGAGTCATATCAGTGTACCTAGATGAAATGGAGGCAAGATTTCGCTTCAGCAAGTAGTCACCATTGAGCACACATACACCATCACGGATGACCAAGCTTGGCATCAGTTCACCACCATCAACCATCACACAGATTTCAAAGTGTTGGTCTCACCACAATGGTCTGAGTGTAGTGATGTCTTGCATGGCTTGCTCAAGCCATTTTGTCTCACATGGGTACATGTGCAGATTGTATGTAACATCTTGTCAAATGGAAGTTCAAGTGTCTATAGTTTGATGTAACAGTAATAGAGTAGAAGAAGAATCATGAGGGTAGATGAACTGTCACAAAGGTGAATGTCAAGGGCCACCCCACCCTTTGCTATAAATAGTCCCTCATAACTCATTGTAGAGGCTTTTGGTTAGCCAAGCTTCCGATAGGATTATCTTAGAGAAAGCTTGGAGAGTATTGTAATCAGCCTTGGCTTCTACATTGTGCAGAGCTAGTATATCTCTTTGGAGGAGCAGGCGGTAGTGATTGTAATGTTCCATTGTCAGAACTAGTGGTTGGTCATGGTTGTATTGGATGACTGGAACTTTCACTTCTTAATATAACAGAGCCAACATATTTCATGCATATGACGTATTGTATTACATCTATCTTGTTTACCCTAAATGATATACATATATGTTTTCTTACACATGCATGTATGACTTTCCTATATAATTATGTATGAATCTTACTAAAATGCGTTGTCGACTTAACCACCACTTTGGATTGCTAGCTCACTTTCCTTCCAGTTTGTGATGCACCTTTGCTCATGTGTTCCCTTCTTAACTTCGTGCTTTCACAAGTTTCTAAGGGGTGCACTCACCTCACCCTCCATGTGTTAGAACTACTCATGCACCTTCCTTGACTTGTTGCATATGTCACATGCTTGCTACCAACAAGGGCATCTTACTTGCCTCTGTGTGAAACAGTGGTCAAGGCAATACCATACGACCCATTTCTTGGACTCCTACACCAAATGGTCAGAGGTCTAGTTGGGACTTCTTATTGGGGAGATCCCCTAACATGTTGGCGGGTCCAAAACCGTCAACATTTTGGTGCTAGAAGGAGGGCCAGATGACAAGCTGAGTCCTCACATATATTTTGAATATCTCCATATCCATCATGACTAACTACGGAGTTTCTCTTCCGTAGTGTATGTCTTATGGAAACGACTTTAAAATATCAGAAGAGCTCTCAAATAACTTGTCACTTAAAACATATGATGGTGGAGGCTATGTAGCCTTGGTTAGGCACATGGTCAGCATTGTAGGCTCATGCGAAAGACATGGAATATTTGAAGAATACATGACCTACACATTTTTCATCTACATTCTTTGAGGGCACCCATTGCACTAGTGTGCCACATTGCCTGAAAAATATATTCATTCTCTTGCTCATCTGGTCACAAAGATAGATCATGCTTTCATTCACTTTAAGCATAAAGCACTCAACAAAGAGATTGTGGAATTATGAAAAGCACTCGATGAATTTGTTGAATAGTTTTACACACACTTTTGTAATCTTGCATACTAATTTCTCAAAGATGAATTTGATTGGGAATTTCTTGATGGAAGATTTAAGTATCTTCTTTACATATCTGAAAATATTCAATTCTTGAAATCATTCAGATCCCGCTCAACACACTTTATTGATGGAGATGCATAATCATGGGCAGGCACAGTTGTTGTCATGAGTAATTGTCTGCCTTCACCTCATCAAACAATTCCACCACCGTAGAGTGATGTGGGAGATAATGCACACACATCTATTGAACTGTCACATCCTCTCACCCCACCTCCTCTTGATATCTGCACAGATTTAGCTTGAAAGCTTGTTGGTTGTCACATGGATTTGTTCCCTCAACCTCTGTCCCTACATTTTGTTGATCCTTTGGATTATACTGTCTCATGTTCTTCCATTCCAGACTCCTCACCTGCTATGAACGAGGATCAAGTTGTCAACGAAGTTGGTGTCATGCAGCCAACCTGTGCCATCATTCATGATACTGTGTGTGGGAATCTAAAGAAGAACCCACAGTGGAGGATGACTCCCTTCCATCCGTGCCTCATCCGCTTTATCCTGACACCCCTTTTGATTCTGCCACTATTGATTTCCCTTGTGAAAACTCATTTATGGATGTTTCTACTTCTGATCATTCACAGGACACTTCGAATGTTAGTCTATCATTACATTGTGGAGAGGACACATATTCCTCTAAAAATCCATCCAATTTTTCATCTGTCATTTTTGAAAACACAGAGGGTGAACATCCTTTCTTCTCATCTACCCCTATGCATGATTCATCAAATCATGAGGATGCTGGCAAACATCCTAAATTTTCTGATCTTAGTTGTCATGATATCTCTACTTCTTCATCTAATCATGATGTTGATTCAATTGTTGTTAATTTGTCTAATACATTGGTCTACGATGATTTATCTGTCGACGAAGTCGAATCCCCCCAAATTGTCAAGGCACTTCAACTCGAGTTGATGGTTATGTCAGGTGCTCGCTGTCATGAGGTTGGTTTCACTTCCGATTAGGAAATTTTTGAAATATGCAAGGCTCCTCATCACTCTCTGCTATTTCGTTTCCTCCACTCGAACTACATGATCCCATCACTCATGCATTGGAGGAATCTTACACAACATGCACACTTTCACATCATAAGTGGTTCACCTTTCTAACGTTTTATTGCATGTCATAGTCAAGAGAATGCATACACTCAACATATGTATGCAGTGTAACACAACACCATGGCAAGTCCACATAGTGCATGCCATGCGCTTTAACTAATTCTTGTTCTGTGGACGCTTGTAAGCTCGGAGTGTGTATGTCTTCATTGTTATATCTTTCATGCTTGTTGGTTTGCACAACTACGATGTTTGTGAACCATTCCTTCACCAACATGAGTTGACCAATGCGATGGTGGCTGCATTGGAAATATCACTTCACATGATCAATCCCATGTACCGTTAGCTTTGGAGTAGGAGTAGTGTTTTCTTTTAGTTTCTTTGCTTGCATGCCTGTTTTCTTTCTTGCTTTGCATGCCTATTTTCTTTCTTGCTTTGCATGTTTGATTGTATACTTGCTTGTTTTCTTACTCAGTTCTCTTTTGCATTTACTTCTATTTCTACTTTTCTTTGTTGTTTGTTGGCTTGTTTTTGTTCGTAGGTTAGTTTCACATGAAACTGTGTGTGACTCTTAAAACAACCTAGGTAAAGTACAAGAGGCCTTGTGCAGCTGTCACTACTTGGTTATCTATCATCCTGCCTCTACGTGAAAAAGTTGTTACTTTTGGTCCATGATACATCGATGGAAAATATGTACTGATCGAAATGAATCTTGATGAAAACAAAATGCTTGCGCATTAACTAGTGTCACCTACTCTAGTCAGTTGTTTTTGGGTTAACGCTTGGCAGCTGAGTCAAGTAGAGTAAGGTGAGGGGGAAACCTTAATAGGAACATCAGAGGTATATAATAAACTATTTCTCTGAAGGAACAACCTATTTTGTTCTCAATAAGTTGGGATCCCTCTTCTGCCTCTGAAATGAATAAGTGCCATGCAGAGTTATGAAAATGAAAAACGAAAAATAGAAAAGTGAAAAATTTCAAAAAAATGAAAAATGAATGAGGCGAAAGAAGAGGAAGGCTTCCTATGCATAGAGGTGATGCAAGTAACTCCACCAGGGTACTAAACAGGCTCATTGGCAGTGGAGCAATGCTTGTGTTCCTGCATGACTCCACCGAGGTACTATCCAGGCCTGCTAGTAGCGGAGAAACACCAAAGATGAAACTAAGACTCTGACGACTATACTACTTGTGAACCAATATACCCCTCAATCCCAATCGATAAAACTATGTTGGATTGGCTTGGATTGTATGTCAATCAACCAAGAGTTTGACAGATGCTACATCTTACAATCAAGCAAGTGTGGAAACCAAGAAGAACTAAGAACTGAACAATACTTCCAGAGCTATTAGACTTGATTTTCATGAACAAGGTCCATTCAGAGAGCTGGAGTTCTACCCGTATGTCGCCAAGTGTTGTAGCGGCTACAACCACCCTCCAAAATGTTTCCTTAGCTTTATTTTGGAGCGTCCCTACCAACCATCCTCAACAACATGTCTTGCACTGTCAAGTACGGAAGCTTCAGTGGTTTTATAGAAGATTGCCAGCCTGTGCATGATAGCTTGTTGCATCCCCCTCATAGGTCTTTCCTCTAGACTTGGTCTAGCTGCAACCTGAGAAGATCCCTAAAGAAATTTCAGAATTCTATAGGGGAACAAACCTTCCCTCTAGAAATTGTGCAATCCTGACTGGCAGATTGTTGGGCTCCAAAATTACACAATCCTGTCTGTCAACCTTCACTGGAAAAACTACACATTCTAGCCTAGCAAGACTGCTCAGCCTAGCAATTGCACAAGTTTGGGTAGCAGTCAGCTTCTCAATCCAGAAATTGCGCAATCCCTTTGGGACAGCCAACCCAACAACTAGAAGAAATTGTGTAAATCCAGCTAGGCAACCTACTAGGCTCAGAAATTGCGAGATGCAGTTAGAGAGGCTTCCTTGAGAAAATTGCCAAGTCTGACCTAGGACAGCTGCTCAGCTTAGAAATTGTGCAATCCTGGGAGACTGTCACCTGTTCCTCTCAGAAATTGTGCAACCCCTCTGGTACAACCATCTGTACTCAGCCTAGAAATTATGCAGATTTTCATCCCAAGCTCGTAGACCAATGCATGTGCCTCTAGGTTGATTGGTTCCCTTTGGGACCGAGAAAAACAAATTTTCATGCATGGACTACTTCTCCCAACGTAGGATGAAAAGGATCCCTTTATTAAGGGATCTATTTTTAGCAGTTGGAGGATACATGCAAGGATCATTTCAAAAATCTCCAGCCAAGTGTCGCTTTTCCTAGATTTGTGGCATGCATGTCACAACCTCGATTTTATCAAAACTCATCAACCTAATTCTATGGAGCTCATTCCTCACATGGAACTTGTAGCTCTCACATCCCACATTATATCTAAGAGTCATCGACACATTAAACTCAATGGTTTCAAGGTAAGCCCGATTTGCATGCCTTGTGCTGTGTTTCTATTGCTTTTTGTGTTTCTCTTTGGGTGAGTGATGTCTACTTGATTTTAGTGAATGTATGTTGTCATTTTGATGTATGCTATCTTGTAAAAGCACTGTTTCAGTTTTCTCTCGCATCTCATGGTTGTCAGATGGATGACACTGTTTTTGCATGGACGATCCTCGTTGCAGCGAATCACTTCACACACTTGCATGCTTTCTCATTTTTTGAATCTTGCACTTGTTGTTTGCATGTACAATCACTAACTCTTGTTTTCACTCATCTTATCATGCATTCAAAATTCTCATACTTTCAGTCACCCGGCAGCCGATCTGGGCTACCTTGGCACAAACCGTGCCTTTCTTGGCTAGCACTATGCATTTCCGGAAGCAAATGCTCTTCCTTCCCTCCAAAAATTGTACAAGTTGGGCCCAACACTGACCTCTAGGATTGCATTGTGCAACTCTTAGATGAAGTCTCTGGTTGGCCCTATAAACTGTGCAATGTAGTTTGATGTTTGCATGTCACTGTTGACTGAAATTGTGCATTGCGCAGTTTTAGTCCTTAGCGGGCTAAGTTGGACTATGCATTATGTAGTTCCAGCAATCAGTTAGCCTCCTAATAGCCCAGACTATGCCTTGCACAGTTTTGGCAGTCAGTCTTTCGATCTCCCGGCAGAAATTGCACAACCTTTCCGATCAATCACACAAGTATGTTACAAGTCAGCCCTCAAGTTTGTTTTGGTTTTCTACAGATAGATTTCTTGCCATGAGTGTTGCTATGTCTCCAAGCATCATAGTTGTTCGCCTATCTCTCAACAACACAAGTACAATGGCCTTAAGGAGAGCAGAGTCAAAGGACATCGTTGAGAGCACAACAGGGTTTGCAGCCAAGCATGTGTCTATAAGCTCGCCTACTTATGAGGTGATCAAGTTTTTCATAGACAAGGACATCAAGATAATATGGTAGAAGCATCACAACAAGCAGTACCATTAGCAACAGTAGAAGGCAACACACCTGCACACAATGAATGCAAGAGGAAGGTTGTTGACAACACAAAGGCAGAACAAAGTTCCAAGCACAAGCAAATCCACTTGTGATGAAAGCAACTTTGGAGAGTGAGGCTATGAGGTAATGACATGACATGAAGATCACCCGAAGATAGAGAATGGAATGGAGAAGGAGTTACATGTGCTGAAGCAGCAACTCAAGGAATAACAAGAGCTACATAGATGAGAGAATGAGTTGCAGTAGGAACAGGTACAACAGGGGGCGCAACATGCACAGACAGATGAAACTGCACCCATACAAGTTATGGATCCACCCCAATAACTGACATGAAGTAGACAAGGTGATCAGTGTTGTTGATTGCATGCAAGGGAATTCAGAAGCATGCATGTCATTGTGCACACACATGCAATCCCACCCATTTGGTACACTCATCGAGGTGAAGACAAGAAGCAAGTCTAGCTAGAGCTGAACATGTATTTTGACATGTTGATGCACATGTCCACCAACACATGCTTGGATATCAGCACAGACACTATGCATCAACATGTTGTTGGTTTGGTCACACCCAGGATGACCATGCACATGTTATCAGATGAGTTGGACGGAGGAGCCATATCAGTGTACCCGGATGCAACGGAGGCAAGAGTTTGCTTAAGCAAGATGTCACCATTGAGCGCACATACACCATCATGGACACCCAAGCTTAGCATCACTTCACGACCACTGACCATCACAAGGATGTCAAAGAGCTGGTATCACTGCAATGGTCCATGTGTAGTGATGTCTTGTATGGTTTTCTCAAGCCATTTTGTCTCAAATGGGTACATACGCAGATTGTATGTAACATCTTGTCAAGTGGAAGTTCAAGTGTTGATATTTGGATGTAACATTCATAGAGTAGATGAAGAGTCATGAGGGTAGATGAATTGTCACAAAGGGGAATGTCAAGGGCTGCCCCACCCTTTTCTATAAATAGTCCCTCATAACTCATTGTAGAGGCTTTTGGTTAGCCAAGCTTATGATATGAGTGTCTTAGAGAAATCTTGGAGAGTATTGTCATGAGCCTTGGCTTCTCCATTGTGTAGAGCTAGTATATCTCTTTGGAGGAGCAGGCGACAGTGACTGTAACGTTCCACTGTCGGAACTAGTGGTTGGTCATGGTTGTATTGTATGACAGGAACTTTCACTTCTTAGTATAATCGAGCCATCATGTTTCATGCATATGTGGTATTGTATTTCAGCTATCTTGTTTACTCTAAATGCTATATGTATCTATTTTCTTACACATGCATGTACGACTTTCCTTTATAAGTATGTATGAATCTTACTGAAATGTGTTGTTGGTTTAACCATCACTTTGGATTGCTAGCTCACTTTCCTTCCAATTTGTGATGCACCTTTTCTCGTGTGTTCCCTTCTTAACTCTATGCTTTCACAGGTTTCCAAGGAGTGCACTCATCTCACCCTCCGTGTGTTAGAACCGCTCATGCACCTTCCTTGAATTGTTGCATATGTCACACCCTTGCTACCAATAGGGACACTTTACTTGCCTTTTTGTGAAACCGTCGTCAAGGCAATACTGTACGACCCACTGCTAGGACTCCTACACCAATGGTCTGAGGTCTAGTGGGGACTTCTTACCGGGGAGATCCCCTGACATGTTGGCAGGTACAACACCGTCAACAATATAACATGTACACATTACCACCTATACGATGCACCACCTACACAACGTGTGATCAACATCACATGTACATGACACCACATGCACAATGTGTAGACAATGCCACATGTACATTGTACCACTTGTACAACATGTACACAATGCCAAACGCACACAACACCGCATGCACGACATGTACACAACACCACATGTACATAACACCATATGCATGATATGTACACGACACCACATGTACACAACACCATATGCACGACATGTACACAACACCACCTGCACATAACATCATATGTACAACATGTACAGTGCACCACATGCTTGCAAAACTACTTGTACAATCATGCACACAACACCATATGTACATAGCATGATATGTACAACATGCACACAACACCATATGTAAATAGCATGATATGTACAACATGCACACAACACCATATGTACATAACATTGCATATAAAACATGTACATAAAATTGTACATACAAAACACTTCATGTCCAACATGCACACAATAGAATATGTACACAACACCTCATATCCAACATGTACATATCACCATCTATACCCAACACTACCTATGCAACATTCAAACAACACTATCTATACCAGCGTGTACATAACATTTCATAAATAACATGTATACACATAATATATGCACAACATCACAAATGCAACATGCACAACATATACAAAATATGCATAAAATTAGTACCACACATCCAAAACCACAATGTCTCTATCAAGAAACCTTGCTTCTAGTGTCTCTTTTCCATCCATGCTTATCCCAACATCCCACATACCACACTTCTTTCATTTCATTGATGTATCCCTTAATATATCTTGTCCATGGCATAGACATAATATAATCACATAATATCACTCATAACCACATGATACTAACCTCATATATTTGTCATGACTACTCTTCCACTTGATTCCTCATAAACCAGGAACCTCTTCATGTCATTCACCTGCATAAGCATTCATTCCTCCACATGAATGATTCCTAACGACCCTGTCAAGCAACAACATACATACATACATATATAAATATAAATATTAGCATTAATAATCATAATCCATGATGACCTTGTCAAGCATGACATACATGCATACATACATACATACATGTATACACTTATAGACATCAGAATAATCATGATCCCAACATAATTACTAGATATCATAAGGTCAAGGTTAAGAGAACTCCCTTTATGTGTCGACACATGTGCAACATTGAGAAAAATAGTTGCCAAAATAGCTAAGGCATTTGATGCCTCATATCCATTTACTTAACCTTTCCAGTTACCTTTCACATGACTATACTGCCATTATCCATTTATACCAATGGACCAAACCAATCCAACCTATTATCATATTCTTACCTTCAAATTCCTTACTCATGCAACGAGCTTCATTCAGGTCTTACATTACCTGCTAGGTTTTGTTTATTTCTCCTTGAGATCCATTAACATTCCTCTTTCCCAACCAATTCCCAAGACTCTCAAAACATAAAAGGAAAGAAAAAAAGAAAACAGGAAGAAAACCATGAAAACCAATAACAATACGACACCACGAACAAAGTGGTATGGCCATGCACTAGACATAAACAAGACCACAAATCAAGCTCAACAAATCACAAAGTACCAAAAGCACAATACTCTCAACATACACCATGACTCAATCACCATCGTTCCCAGTGCTTCCAAATAAAATCTCAACCTAAGCCTTCTTAAGAATTTCACGTCTCTTTTTCCATGTAATCCCCTGCATCATACTGTCTTAAACACATAAATGTCAGTGCATAAATAAACATAACAATACACTATTTACCTTACCTTTTTGTGCCAAGCATGTTGCTTGCAACTAAACACATCACACCATGTTGAAAAATGTGCAACAAGAAATGTTAAATTTAGAATGTGCTAAAAATAACATGTCTAAAAATAGTAGTTTGGCCAGTGAGGTCATTGGCCACATTGGGTGAGAGGTGAAACTGCTATAAAATATAAGTTCTAAAAGTAGCATTTCTGGGTCCCTTGCTATTTATAACAGTCCCTAGTCTATCTATAGGAAGTAAAATTAATTTTGGTCTTAACAGCAGTTGGAAATATTAATTAATTAATTTAGTTGAGTTAATTAGTTAAGGAAATTCGAATTTGAAGTCTTTGTGAGCATGCACATGAGTTGTCCCACTGATTGAGGAATTTATCCTTAATTTCCTCCACTGATTGAGGGAATAAGTATGAGTTCTATATTGAGAGAATTAGTTGACTTAGTTCTAACTAGCCAGGTCCAGTGAGATTATTTTAACAAGTTGTTAAAATAATAAAATATAGTTTGTTAATGCTTGCATGCATGTGGCAACTATTATTTTAGATAATTGAGGATTCACTCATGGATAACTGTTGCATGTCAGTTTTGTCAGAGATCTAGTTGAGATCAGATGTGGGACAGTGTACTATCAGATGCTTGACTATTTCTAGTAAGTAGTTTTTGCATGATTAAGGAACTAGTGTCCTCAAGGATTGTGTAGTTGGACCATAGGTTGACTTGGTATGTTTGGAATTGATTGCATATGCTTTTGCTATTATTTCCTAAGAAAATTGTGCAAGGAAATAAGGATTGGACCATAGGTAAAGCCTTTATATACAGGGCTTGGTTGGTTCATGAGACATATCTTCATATCTTCATAGTTCATTGAGTACTGGATAGCTTGAGAGCTGATTTTTTTGTATTGTGAAGAGGATTTCCACTTGATTGATAATACATGGTTGGGGTTTTATACTGGTGCTTTCCCCTGGATATATCTTGTGCTATGTGTGATTATTTCTCTTGATCAGTTATGCATGTTTCTACTTGATGTTGCTCATGAATTCGATTATGCTTTCGCTTAATGTTTTGTAGAAGTAGAACAAGTATTATGCTTTAGGACATTGCATATAT
>APFE031505541.1:14585-43575 GCA_000404065.3 Pinus taeda
TGAAAGATTTATATCAGAATAGCAATGATCAGAGGAAGCTAGCACTGAAGGACAAACTTCGAAAGATCAAGTGTGAAATGGATGAGATGATCTCTATGTATCTGACCAAGCTCATCACATGCAGGGATGAGCTTGCAAGTGTAGGGGTTGTGACATCAGATGAGGATATGGTGAGTCTAGCACTCCTTGGCCTTCCTAAGAGCTGGCATAGCTACTAGGATTGGGTGAATGGAAGGGAGAAACTTCTAGATTGGGAACGACTATCGTCGGATTTGATGCAGGAGGAGATTAGACGGAGCACTAGAGACAATTCTTCATCCATGCATGATGAGTAGAACCGTGCCTTAGCGAGTAAGGGGAAGAAGGGGAAATATAAGGTTTCCCTTTTCGAATCCAATTCTTCCAATGATGGTAAGAACGTTGACAAATCAAAAGTGTGATGCTTTCGTTGTCATGAGGTGGGCCATTATGCTGCAAATTTTCCACAAAGGAAATCCAAGAAGGGACCCGGGGAAGGATCTGAAGGTGAGGCACTTGCTTCATAGTTTGAATTGGATTTCACACTCTTCGCATGCATGGTTTCATCCATGGTGGGAAGTGGTTGGTTTCTTGACAGTGGAGCTTCTTTCCACATGACCGACGACAAGATTTTGTTCAGTACTTTGGAGGAGAAAGATCTCCTGATACTCATAGTGATGGGTAATGATGAGAAGTATAGTGTCTCAGGTGTAGGCACGGTTACTTTTGAGAGGGAGCATGGAGCTTGCCTTACCTTGACCGATGTCATGTATGTACCAGGACTGAAGAGAAACTTGGTGTTGATCGTGATGCTGGAAGAGAGAGGCTATGATGTAGTCTTTAGTAAGGGAAAGGTTTTCCTTAGACACAACATCACTAGACAAGTGAAGCAGATTGGATCACGGGTCAAGAACCTGTATGCTTTTAAGGTTCAAGATGCTTGCAAAGCCTTGAGAAGTAAGGTAACTGATGGAGACTTGGTGGTTAAGAGGGAGGGTATATTACCTCTCAACATGCAGAGCCAGAAGAAGTCTTAGACGATTGTGGAGGAGCCATGATTGGTGTAGCAGCTTCAAGAGGTTGTGGAGCAGCCACAATAGGGGAAGCTGAGTGGAGATTGAGTAGAGACATCTACTCATGTAGAGACCTCCAGTAGGGGAAAACTTCGAGCTAGCTAGTTTGAGGGATCACATGCATCCATACCTCCAGGTAGGAGGTGGGGTGATATAGAGTGATCGTCCCAAGGAGGAGGGGCAGGATCCTTGAGGTACCTAACCTCTTGGATGAGACCTTGCTACAGGAGCCCTGATGTGGAGTAGCAGGAACTGATTGATTGGGTAGAGAGAGATGCGAATGGAGCTGCAGAGAGAGCAATAGTGCAAGGAATCCTAGGACAGTGCATAGCTAGCAAGCTACACCAATGCGAGAGGCACAAGTGTTTTGCACAATGCTAGGTGGCACAGAGAGGTGTGCAATGGTGCAAGGTGCATGGAGATGTTGCAGTAGCATAGATGTCAGAAAGGGAGCACTTGTCAGTAGTAGGTAGAGCTTCAACATCAGAGGATGTTCCTAGCCCAACAGAGTGGTCAGTTGGGAATGTTTTTGTTCCAAGTGTTATTGGAGCAAGTGGACCGGGTAGACGTGTTGCATGCAAAACATTCCAGAGTTACAGGATCGAGTTTGAAAGAAAGCATTTCTTGTTGAGAGGGAGTGTTGAAAAATGTGCAACAAGAAATGTTAAATTTAGAATGTGCTAAACATAGACCTTCTAAAAATAGCAATTTGGCCAGTGAGGTCATTGGCAACATTGGGTGAGAGGTGAAACTGCTAAAAATAGAAAGTTATAAAAATAGCATTTTTGGGTCCCTTCCTATTTATACCAGTCCCTAGACTATCTATAGGAAGTAAAATTAATTTTGGTCTTAACAGCAGTTGGAAATATTAATTAATTAATTTAGTTGAGTTAATCAGTTAAGGAAATTCGAATTTGAAATATTTGTGAGCATGCACATGAGTTGTCCCACTGATTGAGGAATTTATCCTTCATTTCCTCCACTGATTGAGGGAATAGGTATGAGTTATATAATGAGAGAATCAGTTGACTTAGTTCTAACTAGTCAAGTCTAGTTAGATTATTTTAACAAGTTGTTAAAATAATAAAATATAGTTTGTTAATGCTTGCATGCATGTGAAAACTATTATTTAGATAATTGAGGATTCACTCATGGATAACTGTTGCATGTCAGTTTTGTGAGATCTAGTAGAGATCAGATGTGGGATAGTGTACTATCAGATGCTTGACTATTTCTAGTAAGTAGTTTTTGCATGATTGAGGAACTAGTGTCCTCAAAGATTGCGTAGTTGGACCATAGGTTAACTTGGTATGTTTGGAATGAAATGCATATGCTTTTTCTATTATTTCCTAAGCAAACTACGCAAGGAAATAGGGATTGGACCATAGGTAAAGCCTTTATATGTAGGGCTTGGTTGGTTCATGAGACATATCTTCATATCTTCATAGTTCATTGAGAACTGGAAGCTTGAGAGCTGATTCTTTTTGTAGTGTGAAGAGGATTTCCACTGGATTGATAATACATGGTTGGGGTTTTATGCTGGTGCTTTCCCCTGGATATATCTTGTGTTATGTGTGATTATTTTTCTTGATCAGTTATGCATGTTTCTACTTGATGTTGCTCATGAATTCGATTATGCTTCCGCTTAATGTTTTGTAGAAGTAGAACAAGTATTATCCTTTAGGACATTGCATATATCGGTTTGTTCTACAGGTGAAATTTCTACACACCATCTCTCAAGGGACTCCAATCCTTTGAAAAATCTACCCATAATCAGAACCAACTGTTATACCTGTCAAATACATATTTATGAATGCAACACATATTCTCGTAATGTCATACAAATTCAAGGTTAAGAATACTTCCTGTAAGCAAAAAACTCATTCGTTTGGAATTGTGTTTTCTAAACATAGCCAAAGGAATTTTCACGCAATTCCTTTCTTTTACCTTTTCCTTGCCACAAATGAGTCTTTCTATGCACTGTCACATCACCCAACCATTAGTTATATAACACATCAACTATTACCTTGTCAAGCTAATACCAAGCATGTTTCCCTACACCTTCTCACACATGTCAATATCATGTTTCAAGGATCAAAATATCATGTACATTAATTTGAAATCAATCCTCAACAAGTCCAACAACCATGTCATACTCAACAATCAACTCACATTCATCAGTCATAATACATAATGCTACAAATATCACTTACTTAGACTCAAGTATATATCAACTATCTCAACACATATGTATTGGCACAACCATCTTAAAACAAGATCATTTTAGAAATAAATATTATAAACACATACTCATATCATTCAAGTAATCAAACATTCAGACACAAATAGATGACATAATAAACACTAAACACTCAAACACCAAATAAACGACATAGTCAAACATTCAAACACCAAATAGACAACATAGGAAAACTCATACCTTAATGTATCTCAGAGGAGGCTATCTTTTCTTCAAAATCAATCTAGATTAGCATGATATAAATTCACAACATATCAACTCAAACATAAATAAGGTCATGATATCCATAACAATAACTAGCTAACATGTTCACATCATAAGATCATAAACAATTATCATTCATGCATACCAATCACATATGTACAATCAGTCTAATTTAGTATGACATAATATCACAACATATTAACTCTTACCTAAATGTCATAACCATGATCATCTGCATACGTCAATCCAGGCTAACATAATACATATAACATTAAGTTCTTAATGTGATAACCCCAATCATCAAGTTACTAGCATATAGCAACAAGAAGTTATATATCATTCTCATCAACAACATATAACCTAATCGTCAAGCTAACTATCATATAGCAACAAGTTAACATATAACATACTCATCAACAAAATATAACATAACCATCAAGCTAACTATCATAAAACAATGATAAAAATGCATACAACCACATGTTACTATCATTCATGACTTTCCAACACATGTGCATATGACTACACTATTCAACTAGCATTTATCATACATGTAACCATAATGACAACATGTATATAGCCCTAATGTATATAACTATCCATTAACTTACATACCTACATGCACAACATAAAAACATGTATGATGACATGCTTTTGCCTCTACGTCCAATGATGCAACTTCACTTTGATGGTTGACATCTTTGCTTTATCTCAACCAACACATTAACATCATATCATACCAATATCATCATGATGACCTAATTGCATACAATGACCTCAAAATGCATTTCTAACCTACCATACATGCATCACCATAACCATGAAAATGCATGCATATAGACACCGACATGTGTAATAGTGCATATACACCCCTACATTCATGACAACACATCCCACAACAATACCATCGACCTTCACATGGAGACATCACTACAACCATGGTCAACACCATGCAAATGCAACAAGTACATGGACTACAAGCATAAGGCACACATGTGCAACTAAAATGAATGCATGACCAAGACACCACCCATCCAGTCTGAGGGGTGACCCATACTCTTATACCACTCTGTAATACCCTCCTCCCACATCTACCCAACTAAACAACCAACTTGGGTAAACATGTGACGAGAAGTTACTATGATATGATTCGACCTCCTAAATCACCTTAATGAAGTGGAATTGATTAAAAAACACCATAAAAATCTTCCACATTAGCAACAAGACTCTCAGGAGCCATCCCAACCTCTCAGGTAACCAAACCATGAGTCCCACTGAGTTTTTAGACCAATTAACCCCTGGACACTCCCATGATATGGGCATACCATCATCCAGAGGGCTCTGGATTCTCCCATAACATGGTATGCCACTATTTATGGACTATTTTTCATAGTATTATGCTAACATCCCCAGGATTTGAGCCACCTTTTCAGGCCCAGAGATTAGGTCGCTGCCTAGAATTCAATGATACCTTTAGAATAGAAAGATAATCAAGGAATGATGATACAAATGAAATTACTTGAACAAGCTCTTAATTGGAACCCTACGAGCCATGGTAGACATTTCATCAAACATATCACAAATATGTTATACACAGGTGTAAGCAATAGATCTAAGCATAGGGGTCTCATACTTATCTGAGAATTGTTAAGAAGCATTGTTGCCTCAACACATTAGCTACAATTTCATCCATTATGACATAGATATATTGTACATTCATATACACGTAAAAACATGACGAGAGCCATACATGGCTACTGTCATAATACATGTTCATAACCAACATAATAGTAATGTAAATACCAAATAAATCACAGCTATATCATCCACATATAAGCCAATATAATACTCATGAAATAACAAAGAGAAATAACCTCATATTAATGATGCAAAAGCCAATCTGGTATGGGAATACCACATTCCACCCGACCGTCGACATGGTTGAGCCAAAACTCTCTTCAGCCAGTCACCCCCATGCCATATTCCAAGCATGAATGTTGGATCTCATAAAACACATCAATCCAAAGCCATCTAGGGCTTCCAGAGGCCAACCACCTCAACTAATCAAACAATGATTACACCTCATGGTCAGACATCACAAAACCATCATCAGATTGGTCTCTACCCAAGCCTTCCAGGGCTCGAGAGTGTTTGTTCCAATCAAGGCTTCCAAGACTAGTAACTCAACCCACAGCTGCCACTGGGATTCCACAGTGTTTGTCCAACCAAGGCTTCAAGGAATAGTAACTCAACCAATGAAGGGCTTCGAGAGTGTTTTTCCAACCAAGGCTTCTAGGACTAGTAACTCAATCCAAGTTGTTATAGGGCTTCCAGAGCGTTTTTCCAACCAGGGATTCCAGGAACTAGTAACTTAACCCAAGCTAAAGGAAACATGAGAACCAACTAGAAAGACAAAGAAATAAAACCACAACATCATGGCTATCCAAGATATGGAAAGGCTAGGAAAATCCACTATCAATATAGGGAATCCTCCATGCCAATGACAGATCATAACCAAGAAACCACATGCATGTGCCATGCATGCCAAAACTAGTGAGGAAAACATACATGCACTAGGTACCTACAAGAAAAACCTGCTATCATTTCTAATCCCGATGTCCTCTTGTGCTTTCCTGCTATTCCTTTTCCTACTTGTTCCAAAACTCCAATTATGCCATATTCCTCCAAGGGCGCTCCAAGAAAACTCTAAGTATCTAAGAGTATGAGAGAGAGAGAGAATAGAAGAGAGAACCACCAAAACCTATCAAAATCTTACACTAACCAAGCCTACCCACTTATCCTCATAAGCCTTTTTATTAATGAGGCCTCTATTTTCTTCATTTTCCTATATTTTACTACATTTTCCTACTCACATGCAACATGTGACCTTTCACCTCCCTTTTCTCCTAATTTCCTTTATTTTAATAAATAAAATGCCAATAAATTCCACTTTGCATTTCCAAATACTTTTCCATTGCCTTTGCCAAATTCCTTTAGCCATAATAAACTGAATAAACACCCATTAGGATGTTTTTCTCACCATTCAGCTTGGAATATGTGTCCGATGACCATGGTCTTATATTTTTTACATGGATTTTTAACCAAGTTTGTTACAAAAATCTTCCCATATTATTGATATGCAAATCTTAAAAATATATTGTATAGAGAGAACTTAGAGTGCCAGGAATTATATATTAAGCAAATTTCAGGTGAAGACGCTGGAGAGTAACATTGTTTGAAGATATTTGTGTGGAAGCCAGAAGGAGCACAAACATACATGAATTTAACTTATGTTTTGTGGATTGGGAAAGTTTCATTATGATTATGTTAAGGCCACTAGACGGTGTGTCTAAGCTTGATTGATTAATGAGGAGCTCGATGGAGAACTAGGTTGTTGTGGTGCTTTCCTTATGGTCGTGAAACCACATGGTCCTAAATTCCTGACTACTAAATCGCTTAGGTAAGGAAATCAAGGTCGTTTTGGTGTATTCCATGGGGCTATGAAACCACTCGGGCAGTGAAATGCAGACCCCTATGGTGCTTTCCATGAGAGGAAATTGTTAAACCGCCAATGCAATGATTCCACCTCTTAGAACTAAGATATAAATATTTTGTTGTTAGGTGAAGTCCTATGTTTTAGCTGGAAAGTAAGTGAGTCTTCGTAGTGCTTTCCTTCATATCATGAAACTATCTAGACAATGGACTCCTTCTCCTGGTTGTGTGATTAATCCATAGGCCCTGAATGTCCCTTGATGCGCATCCCCTCAGACTTTGGATCTAGCTTGAGGGTAGTCAACTACAAGAAAGAATTGCAGTGTGGTTGGCCTATGGTTGGGTGGAGAGTTGAAGTCCCTCCTTAGATGTAAATGTACATTTCTCATGTGAATTCTTTATGGAATATGATAAATTCTATGATATTGTTAATAATGAAATAATTTATGTGTTATAAATATAAATGATTGCATGAGCTAATAAGTTTTTTGATATGAACATGATGGAGTGGTGTCTTGTAAATTAATGGTTGTATGCTTGGAATGTTTTATTTACTATCATGAGCATGAAGAATGTATAGTTATGTTGATGCACTTTAATAGTACTTGAATGAATGCATAGCTCTAGATGTTTCATTTTGGTTACTTTGTTTAAATTTATAGGTTGAGAGCTCGGGCCTTAGGCCATAGATCCCAGAGATAGGCTTACGTTACAGACTGTAAGTTGGTGGCCATGGGAAAGGCGATCATCCTCCCTTTTCGTAAACAGTACATGGAATAACTAGTCATTGGCACCGAGCGATAATTGGTGGATTTTCACCTCAACACAACCATGCCATCAACCATCAATGCTAGGGGTCAAGCCTAAGGACTGGTGATGGCTAATACACTCAACCAAATGATGTTGACAATGGAAAATATTTCTAGGGGTGGGACTAGGCATAACTTTGAGGGAGAAACCAACTCTACCACCTACCACCTTTAATTCACCATTGCCATCGAGGTCATTTCATGATACAATGGGTGTGATCACACTAGCAGAGACTGATTAAAACAATTAGAGTTCCCTCATGGAGCCATGTTTCCACTTTACTGCCCACTTCTACCATTTTTTTTAACATTGAATGCCATGGGCAGTGATGGTCACAGTGGTAAGACATGGACCTAAGATTAGGACCCAACAAATTGACCAATAGGACTAGATGGAGGCCACATCGACACCATGTGGTTATCACACTGAGCAAGGGAAACATTGTTCTAATATTTGAGGACTTTGGGTTTAAGGGAATTTTATAACCCCACCCTCATCATAGATTTTGGAGGTTAGGATAAATGATAAGTAACACCTCCGACAGTTTTAGTTAGCACAAGGGGGTGGGACGAAGAATTACATAGTAGTATCAAAGAGTTAGTTCAAATGTTGGGCTTCGAGAGCCATAAATACACCATATTAAGTAGAGGTTCGACACTTGGATTGGATGGGTCTCAGAATAAATGAAGTTAGAAGCTCTGCTAAGTATTAAAAAGTAGTATATAATGGAACAAGGAGTTCAATAACTGAACCCAGAGAGGCTCACTCACACACACACAGAGAAACATTTAAATCCAACAACTTAGTTACTATATGCACATGTTTGTTGCTTTCAAAATACCATTTCTGTGATTGTTGGCTTTGAAAAATTTCTAGTGTGATAACATGTTATTTGTTTTCTAGCATGCATACTAGCGCCCGATTTAAATTTGTAGCTATATTTGAATCAACATGCTTAAGGAATATTTCCCAATATGACAAGTAAATATATTCAATTATGTTTGAATAAGCTAATAGTTATGCATGTGCAACTACATGGAGATAGAAAGAGAAGGAGAAAGAAAAGAACGAGCAACAAAATGGTAGAGTACAACATGCCCAAATCCTATCATCTTTAGGAGGATTTGGTGGAAAGAAGGTCGAGGAGGAATTCCCTTAGTTTAATAGAAACCATTAGGAGTTTGAGAGATAAGTTGATTAGTTGCAAAGAAGAAAATGAGAGGATTGTGAAAAACCAAGAAAGACAAGTTGAGGTGAATACAATGATCTTGTAGATTTTGTTGGACCTGAAAAGACATAAGAAACATGAGATTGGTGCTAACAATCTAAGCTAACAAAAATTGAAGCAAAGCCTTTTTGAATTAGGAAGCAAGGTCGAAAAGCCAATAAACTAGAAGGTATCCATTCAATGAAAAGACATAGACACACTAGTGAAGACATAGTAAAAGCATAAACTCCACTTAATACCATATAAGAGAATAAATCAACCATAACTAGTGGCATAGTTATGAAACTTAGAAACACCGATGGAAAATGAGGAGCAAGAAGATATTGATGCCGAAATAATTCAAGAAAGTTGAGCTCCCCACCTTTGATGGAGAATTTAAGAAGGTTGAAAAGGTAGAATCTTGGCTATTGGGAATGAAGAAATACTTCAGAGTGCATGAATACTTTGAAAACATGAAAGATAGAGTGGCCATTTTCATCTTGAAGAGAAAGGATAATATATGGTGGGAAGATTTGAGAAATTTCAAGAAAATTAGAGAGAAAGAGGTATATTGGAGAATATTTCATAGATATTTCTAGGAAAAGTACCTAAATGAGAGGTATTGTGAAAAAAACGTTAACAATTTCACAAGAAAAAATAGGGGTAATTGACTATTGATAAGTACACTAATAGTTTTTCGAAACTATTATGGTATGTGTCATTCATCAAAGATGAAAAAATGAAGATTCAAAGGTACCTCAACGGGTTAACACAAAATTACCGAGATAGAATTGAGTTCGATGAGCTAAGAACCCTATATGACACTATCTGAAAGGCCAAACATTTCTATGAGCAGTCCAAGTAGAAGGTCAAGTTTCAAACAAATTGGAAAGAAAGAGATAAGACCAACTTCAAAGGAAAATGGTATAAATCCTTGGGATATAACTTGAGAGGAAGGAATGTAAAGTTCACCACTTATGGAAAGGGTGAGATTCAACAATTTATTTGATCTGGATCTCTTTAGCTATTGGAATTAGCCAAGATATTTTACTTCTATGATGTTAGCAGAATTGCATGTGAAAGAGTATGAAAAATTACATGTGCAACTTTTAAGGAAGAGGAAACATATTGAAAACCATCAAATCAAAGAACATAAACACATTAATGACGGAGTTTGTCCAATGTAGGTTACATCTCTAGGCCCAGTGTCAATATTGGGGAGGCCACTTCATTAAACACTGCAAGATGATGACGAGTACATGGTACATTCTTTGTCATTACAAGGATAAACTCCCTAAAAAAGAGTGGCATGTCTCTCCACGAGATGTTTTCCTATAGGAAATATCACTCATATGGGCCCTCCTTCAGCATGACAAGATAATAAATTCTCACATGGCGTGGCATACAAGTATCCGTCAACATAACGGTAACAAGGATCTCAACAACAAAATCATTATCTCGGAAAAACAAAAGAAAGACATGGCATCACTACATCATATACCTCCACTTCGGGGGATGGCCTAAAAATGCAAAGCTCAGCTGCATAAATGGATTACACTATTGAATTCATGGCGTGAAATTGTGTTGAATGACTATAAACTCAACTGCTTTCTAACACCTTCAAAATCTGGACCCTCGGGAATTTCGAAGATGCCCCAAAGATTCCTTATTGCTAATTCCTGAAATTTTGTTGTTCATATGAGGAAAGAGACCACACCATCACATTCTCTGTGAAATTTTGATTCGTTTGAGTATAAAATTGGCATGAATATGACACTATGAAATTTTGCCCCAATGGAATCTTTTAGATTCCTCACTGATTTTGCATGGAATATTGTGTGGAATATTCCTTAGCATAATATTCATGCCTTGAAAAACATGCCCGAACTGGGCGTGGTTCCACTCACATACTACAACTCGTGGTTTTTTTGTTCACAGCTATTCTCCCTGCCTGAATGGCAATTTTTTTTGGTTTAAATAAATATTTTCAGGTGGAGTTATCAAGGTTAAGCCCCTTGGGTTGTTGGTGAAAGGTTATTTTTGGTTGGCAAAGGTCCTAGGGTCAAACCCACGGGCCTCCCCCAGATAGCAGGAACATTTTTTTTTTGAAATTCAATAGAAGTTACTTGAAATTTGGTGGTGTTGTTATAAAAAAATGGGCGTTTGTTTCAAATTTGGGGTCACCCGTTGGCGGGCTGAGTGGCTTCGAACCCTGCTAATCTCCATACATGGTAGCTATTTGAATAGTGGTTTGGGTGGGTCAATCGGTGGGTTGCTTTCCCACCACATATTCTAAATTTTAAACATATGTCATTGTGGGGTGGCAAGGGTGGTCACCCACCACCCCATTTTTAACATTTGTTTATATTATTTTTAATATAATAATAGTTAAAATTTCCGTGGAAGTTTTAAAGGGTTTCTGGACAAATTAAATAGGTGACAAATTCACTCATTTTAGTTTCCAGATTTAATGCATCGGTAAATTCCAAATTGTTTCCTCGTTGGTGGTTTCCATTGGGCCTAGTTTGGTCGAAACTTGACCGGCCATAACTTTCACATATGAACTTAGATTGAGGTGTCGTTCATGGTGTTGAAAATATTACATTGAGATCTTAAATCTGATCTTAGTTTCACTTCAATCCAACAACCTTTGTTTTAGCTTTTCCAAAGCCACTTCTAAATTCTAAACATTTTTGGAGCCACCTGGATCATTCCTCCCCATTGAGGAGCTTTTGGTCCTCCAAAAGCATGAACATAATATGAAACTACTATGTTACACTATCTGGAAAAAAAGTGTCCTAATTGGTCACACTTCCTTCTCCTTCACCCTTATTCTTTGGAGCCATAAGTGATGAACCAACACTTTCATCCTCTGCAAACATGTAGTACAATCTTTGCAAACTATATATTCAATTACATGACCAATCATGACCCATGCATCCCCATACTTTCCAAGAGTTTATAACACACACTCTTTGGTCAAGTTTACATCATAATAGAAACCAATACCCCAACTATCAATAAAATGCCAAAAACATCAGTGTTTCTTTAATAAGTGATGGAAATACATCATCACTTTTACAATTATATCACAACACATGATTTTACAAAATGTGGTCATAACAAGCTACCATATCTAGTAAAACCATCTCTCACTCATCAAGTTGAATGGCTCATTTCCTTGTGGTGGATTCACTTGTTGAACATTTTCACCAGTTGGTTCCTGCATGGTTGTTTTGTCCTTAAGACACTGCTTTGGATGGAGCCTCCAACATGTGGCTCTTTGATGTCCATATCTATTGCAATGATTGCAAAATGTTTTCTTCCTCCAGACCTACTTAACCTTCTTCCTTCCCTGAGGTGGAGAAATCCTTTCACGTCTCGTCCTCTTTCTCACTATCATTCTCTTCCAGCACTGAACAATCACATGGCTATGAAAACTAAAAAAAAAGTTACATGGTTTTCTATGCCATGATTTATGCTCATCATTAACAATATGGTTGTAATCAAAATGAAATTTAGAATACTAAGACCTTTTCTACCTTTCTTGATTGCCTTTGGTGCAATCATGGTGATGAGAGCTTGCCTTAGCTCTTTCTCTACAATGTGCACTGTAATGGGAGGATGGTGATGTGTTCCAATAATCCTCTTTCTTCAATGGCTTCAAATATGCCTTGGAAGATTCTCCTACCTTTGAGCCCTCTCCTTCAGTGTATCCCATCTTGGCAAGGAGTCTCAAGCCGGTTCCTGAAATGGGTACCTCAAGGCTTCCAACAAAAATAATGTCATGTGAAAATGAAACTAAAGACTAATCAACACCATTTACATTAGCTATCAATTTTGAAGTAGGTGATGATGGCTTCACTAAGCCTTAATTACACTTCAACTCTTCCAAGGCCTCTTCCATGGCTTTTAATTGAAGCTGCAATTTTTGCTTCTCCTCTTTTCCTTCTCGTAGAAGTCTCCTCAATTCAGTATTCTCTTCTTGAAGGCTCTGATTGAACTCCTCATCTAAATGATCAGAAGACGATGGAGAAGATGAATAATCACTAGAAGATGGAGATGGAGCATCGTCCCCTGATATTTATTTCTCTTGTTCCTCTCTTGCCATTTTCTTCTCATAATCTGCATACATTAAACCTACTATGTTGTTCATCATGTAGAAGGCCTTGTAGAGATCTTTTTCATCCTCCATTTTATTTCTAGTTGCACGTCCAATCATTCACACTCACAATTCACATCAACAAGAAGACCTCTCTGATACCAAACTTGATTCGGATCTCTTCGGCTACCAAAATTAACCAAGATCTTTTACTTTTGTGATGTTAGCAGAATTGCATGTGAAAGAGTATGAAAAACCACATGTGCATGTTTTAAGAAAGAGGAAACATAATGAAAACCATCAAATCAAAGAACATAAACACAATGATGATGGAGTTCACCTAATGTGGGTTACGTCTCCAAGCCTGGTGTCAAGAGTGGGGAGGTCACTTCATGAAGTGTTGCAAGATGATGATGAGATCATGGTACATTCTTTGTCATTACAAGGATAAAATCCCTCAACAAGAGTGGCATGTCTCTCCACAAGACATTTTTCTATAGGAAATCTCACTCATATGGGCCCTCCTTCAGCATGACAAGATAATCAATTATCACATGACGTGGCATACAATTATCCTTCAACATAATGGTAACAAGGATCTCAACAACAAAATCATCATCTCAAAAAATAAAAAGAAAGAAATGACATCACTGCATCATATACCTCCACTTCCGGGGATGGCCTGAAAATGAAAAGCTTAGCTATAGAAATGGATTGCACCATTGAATTTGTGATGTAGAATTGTGTCGAATGACTATAAACTCGACCCCTTTCTAACACCGTCAAAATTTAAACCCTCGAGATTCTTGAATATTCCCTAAAGATTCTTTACTGCTAATTACCTGAAATTTTTCTACTTATATGAGGAAAGGGACCACACCATCACATTCTTTGTGAAATTATGGTACGTTTGAGTATAAACTTGGCATGAATCTAAACTATGAAATTCCCCCCAGGGAATATTTTAGATTCCTAATTGATTTTGCATGGAATATTTTGTGGAATATTTCGCCGAAATATTCCTGCCTTGAAAGACATGCCCCAATTGGGCGTGGTTCCGCTCACATACTATGACTCATGGTTCCTTCGTTCAATGCCCTTCTGCTACCTGAATGACAATTTTTTTTGTTTAAATAAATATTTATGGGCAAAGTTATCAAGGTTAAGCCCATTGCGTTGTTGGTGAAAGGTTATATTTGGTGAGCAGGAGTCAGCGGCGGTTACTTGAAATTTGTGGCTTGTTTAAAAAAATGGCTGGTTGTTTCAAATTTCAGGTCGCCCATTGGTGGGATGGATGGGTTCAAACCCTGCTGACCTCCAGTCATGGTATACGTTTGAATGGTGGGTTGGGAGGGTCTGTGGGTGGGTGGCATTCCCACCACATATTACAAATTTTAAACATATGATGTTTAGGGGTGACAGCTTGCCACGCCATTCTTTTATATTTATACTTATATTTTTTATATAATAATAGTTAAAATTTTGGTGGCAGTTTTTTAAGGGTTATTAGACAAATTAAAGAGGTGAAAAATTTGCCCGTTCCGAAGGCTGAAATCTGTGCACTGGTAAATGCCAAATTTTTGCCTCGTTAGTTGCTATTAATGGACCTAGTTTGACCAAAACTTTGATCAGCCATAACTTTCACACACGAACTTGGATTGAGGTGTCTTTCACACCATTGGAAATCTTCCGTCAAGATATTTGATATGACCCTAGTTTCACTTCAATCCAACAACTTTTATTTTTGAGGTTTTCCAAAGCCACTTCTGAATTCTGGGCATTTCTGGACCACTTGGATCATTTTTACTTCTTCCAGCAAAGACCATCCTACTAACTAAGCAAAAAGAGATGTCATAGAAAGTAGAAAACCCTTATAGTATGTGGAGAAAACCACCCGTGGAAAGGTTGTCCTTAACAATGACAAAGAGGTACTAGATTGTACAATGTACAAGAGTAAGAAATAGTGAATGATGTGGCACAAAGAATTACATGAATGTATGCAGCCTTGGAAAACCAACAAGAATATCATCAAACCTTGGTGATATAAATAGAAGGTATGATCGCCAACCATCCTGTTTCAATTTTAATCGACCCAATTTCTACTTTCAACTATGTCAACCCAAAAGTTGTAGAGAAATGTGCTCTTTATAAGAAAGTCCATGGGGGATCATGGTTGGTTCAGTTAGGAATGGAAACCAAAAGGTGAGTGATGAACATGGTGGAATCATGTCTAGTGATGGTAAGTGGCATGTCCACATCAACTAACCTCAACCTTTTACCTATGGGCTCATATGACATATTGGTCAGCATGGACTGGCTAGCAACTCATAAAACTAAGATCAATTGCTATAGGAAGTCACTAGAATGTATCAACAATGAGGGAGACAAAGTGTTGATGTAGGGAATAAGGAAGCTTACCACCATCAGGAAAATATTAGCTTTCCAGGTGAAAAGATGCAACAGAAAAGGGTGTGCCTTATGAACAGTCTAGGTGACTAGTGAATCAAAAGCTAACAGAGACATAATAGAAGAGAATCTAGTGTTAAGGTAGTTTAGTGATGTGTTTCCAAAGGAAATACTGAGATTACCACCTAGGAGAGATATTTATTTTTCCATCAAATTGCTGTAAGGATAAACATCAATCTTGAAATCCCCATATCGCATGAGAACACTAGACCTAGTGGAGCTAAAGCTACAACTAAAAGAAATGTTGGACAAGGGGAATATCAGGCCCAGTTTGTTGCCTTGGGGAGCCCTAATGCTATTTGTGAAGAAGGATGGCATATTGCGGTTGTATATTGATTACCAATAGCTAAATAAATCCACAACGAAGAACAAATATTTGCTTCCTAGAATTGATGACCTATTTGATCAATTGAGAGGGGTTGCAATATTCCGAAAAATAGATTCAAGGTCTTCCTACTATCAAGTTTTGATTAAGTATGAAGACATCCGCAAGGAAGCCTCCAAAACTAGATATGGACACTACGAGTTTCAGGTGGTGCCATTTTGTCTCACAAATGCCCTAGCCAAATTTATGTGTATGATGAATAATGTCTTCAACCAACACCTAGAAAAAAATGTGCTAGTGTTTGTAGACGATATCCTAGTTTACTCAAAGATAAAGAAGAGAATGAATATACAAAGTTACCAACTTAATAAGAATTTTAACCTCAAAATGAGAACTTTAGCCCAAAAAACACTTATTTTTGCACAAAAACATGAAAAAACACCCTGAGAACAAAAAGCATCAGCACTTGTTTTTAATTTTTTAATTTTTTTGGGTTAAAATTACCAAATCAAAAATAGCAATGGCATTAAAAACTATTTTTTTTTATGAAATAAACATGAAAAACATCCCATAACGAGAAGTGTTGATGTAGCTTAATACTAGATCAACACTCTTTTTTGGGGTTAAAATTCCATTTTATTTTAACAATGACATAAAAAACCAAAAATTTGTTTGCAATAAACATGGAAAACACCCCAAAATTGAAAAGTGTTGATGATACATCAACACTTTTGTTTGGTTAAAATTCCAATATTTTTTAGCAATGGAATTCAAAAACAAAATATCACAATTCTGAAAAATCTTAAAATTCTATTAGTTTTCGACAATAACATTAAATATAAAATATCACGACTCTAAAAACCTAAAAACTCCAACAATTTTCAACCATGGCATTAAAGATAAAATATAATGGCTATGAAAAGCCTTAAAATTTTGACTTTTTTTGCCATGGAATTAAAACCAAATATCATTGCTGAAAAATAAAAGTAAAATACCTAAATAAAAAAGCCATTATAGTATAGCTCTTTTAATACCTATTTTTTTAATACTAAAAGTATAGCTCTTTTAAAATCTTAGTGTAAGGCAACTTGAAACATTGCAACAAAAATTTAAAAATCTACCATCAAATTGATATGAAGTGGGGGTAGACTTGACCCACTACAATGAAAATTTAACATTCAACCATGAAATTGACACACAGTGGGGGCAGCCGTGATCCATTGAAACAAAAACTTCAAAATCAACTATCAAATTGACACATAGTGGGGCTGAGTTGCTAGTTGAGCATCGAAACAACCCTTGTAGGGAAAATATAAATAAATAATAAAATATAAAAAGTAAAGTAAAATTTAAAATAAATAAATAAATAAAACATTAAAAAATGAGTTAAAAAGAAATTAAAAACGACAAAAAAATCAATAATTTGAAAAAAATCAAACATTAAGATGAAAGAAAGAAAGAAAGAAAAAATTCAAATATATAACTAAAAATATTCCATAAAAGGGAAAGAAACATAAAAGAAAAAGCAAAAAAAAAAAAGAAATAATTAAAAGAATTGACAAACTGCCCAAAGCAAATGTTGAGGGAGCACAAGCTCTATGCTAAGCTTAACAAATGTGATTTATTTCATTCACAATTTCATTACTTGAGACATATTGTTTCCAAGGAAGGAGTGGCATTGGATCTTGAGAATATTAAGGCCATCATGGAGTAGCCTACTCCCCTAAATCTTACATAAATGAGATCTTTCATGGGATTGGTTGGATACTATAGGCGAATAATTCATGAGTTTTCAAAGTTTTTGTATCCAATCATAACCTTGCATACGAAAGGAGTTAAATTTCACTGGACATTAGAGTGTGCAACCAACATTGAACAACTCAAACACCTACTTATGCATGCACCTATCTTAAGAATATATGACTAGGAAAAGGATTGTGTAGTGTGCACATATTTTTGTGAGGAAGGACTTGGTGGAGTCCTAATGCAAGAAGGACATGTGATTTGTTATGAATTGAGAAAATTGAATAAGTATGAAAGGACTTATGTCACTCATGACTTGGACCTTATAGCAATAGTGCATGCACTAAATATGTGGAGATATTAATTTCTTGGAAGAAAGTTTGTGTTAATGCCAAACCATGGAGGGTTCAGATACTTATTTGATCAACCCAAGTTAAATGTAAGGCAAGACAAATGGCTATCCTTTATTAACAAGTTTTACTTTGGAATAAATTACATTAAGGGAAAATAGAACAAGGTAGAAAATTTTTGCAAGTGGCTCACTTGGCAGCCATGAGCACTTGCGAATTTAATATCAAAGAAAATATCAAGCATTGGTACAAGATGAACATTTTTAGCATGTGAAAGTGTGCTTGTAGCAAGAGACAAAAGGATTATTGAGTAAGAATTATACACTCATTGACGATGGTATGTTGAATTTCAAGGATGGGTGGTATGTTCCTTGCATGGGTGACTTGAAGAAGCCCACCAAGGATGAGTTTCGCGAAAGACCTTATTTAGGTCATCATGGTTATTAGAAGTTGATAATAGCTATGAATAAAATGTACTATTGGTCAGGCATGAGAAAGGAAGTTTTTTATTACATTGTCAAGTTCCTAGAATGTCAACAAGTTGAGGTGGAATGCAGAAACTCAACGAGATTGCTATAGCCAATCCCCATTCTTGAATAGAAGTTGCAAGTCATATATATGGAATTCATCATGGGATTTCCAAGAACATCCAAGAAACATGATGTCATTATGGTGGTGGCGGATAAGTTGAGTAAGGTAACTCACTTTATAACTATCAAGTCCACTCACAAGAAAATTGACATTGCTTATATTTTGATGAAGGAAATATTTAGATTCATGGCATACCAAAGAACGTCATTTCAGATCATGATGCCAAGTTTACTTCCAATAATTGGAAGGAATTGTTCTTTGGTTTTGGAACCCATATAGCTTTCAATATAATATAGATTCCTCAGAGTGATGGATAGACTAAAAGAGTGAACATAATTATGAAGGACATGATGAGGATGTATGTTAGGCATCATCCAAAGAGCTAGGAAGAGTCCCTGCCACTAGTTGAATTTTTCCTACATTAATGGGTACCAAGAATCACTAAAGTTGAACCCTTTCGAGGCCTTATATGGAAGAAAATGTAACACTCCTATTAGTTATGTTGACCTAGTGAACAAGGTGGTCCTTGGGTTGAACATGTTAAAATAGATGGAGTAGGAAGTGCTCCATATTAGGAAGAAATTAAATGCATCCCAAGGTAGGAAAAATAGCTATGTGGATTTTCAAGTATGAGAGCATATGTATCTCCACATTAAACCAAGGAGGATCTCACAAGTTGTATGTTGTCCCAATTTGGCACCTAGAGTTTGTGGACCATTGAAATTTTGGAAAGAGTAGGGCCAATGGCTTATATTTTTGCCTTACCACCCATAGGGAAAGAACATGATATTTTTCATGTTTCATTTCTTAAGAAGTATGCACATGACACTAATAATATTTTCATTTGGTTTGTAATACAGATGGAACTCGAGGGATATGTCCAGCCATAACCACTTTGGATGTTGGAACAAAGGTAGATCATGCTTCGTAACTAAGTAATCAAATGGGTCATGTTGTGATGGAAGCATTTTGAAACAAATGAAGCCACCTAGGAAATAGCTGATCAAATAATGTATCTTACCCATTTTTATTTACCATGTAAGTAAATGTAAGAGTTTTAAATATAAATATTAGTGGTTATTTTCTGTTCTATTTATAGAAAATTGAGCATGGTATTCCTTTAAAGGGGTTGGGTCTGTTACAACCCTTTTTCCATAACACCCCATGTATGTATACCTAACTATGTAAATTATGTGTGTTTCTATGTGTGTGTGTGAGAGAGAGTGAAAACAAATTAATGAATTGCCTAGATGGAGGGACACAGATCCAAATTTCTAAAATGGAAAGCTTGTTGTAGGTTGTCACATGGCCATTAAAAACATGTTGTGTATTGGTTGGTTTCCCTACGGCATGTCATGAGTAGGACCACACCAATCACCCTTAATTGTTATGACTATCTAGCTAATGAAAAATTGGCCAACATTGATGAGCATTGAAGTTTTGGAATGGGCAACGTTAGTGGAGGATAGTGCCATACCATCCTCTCTCTTCATGAAACATGGAGAGGTAAGAGACTTTAGTCTTCTAGCAGTTTTAGAGAAGGGGGTGGTCAAAGCATTCATAGAATATAGAGAAATTGGCGTAGAAATATTTGTTGAGAGAGCACTTAAAGTGCTAGGAACTGTAGAGCAAGGAAGTTTTAGGTGAAGATACTCGACATAAGTGTTGTTTGAAGATACTAGCATGGAATCTAGAAGGAACATAGTTGGGTAAGAATTGAACTTGTTCTCTATGGATTGGGAAAGTGTCCCTATGATTGTGTTTAAGCCATTGGATTATGTGTCTAAGCTTGATTGATTAATGAGGAGCTCAGTGGAGAAATTCGTCAATGTGGTCCTTGCCTTGGGGATATGAAACCACCTAGTGTTGGTTTCATATCTATTAAACCACTACGACATGGAAATCTGAGTCACAATGGTGCTTTCCTTGGGGATATGAAACTACTCAGACAGTGGACTACAAACCCTTGTGGAGCTTTCCATGAGAGGCAGTTATTAAACCACCAAAATAAAATATTCCACCTCCTGGAACTAAGATAGAAATATTTTTTTCTTGGGAGAAGCCTTATGTTTTAACCAGAGAATAAGTGACCCACTGTGGTGCTTACCATGGGGTTGTAAAACTCCTCAGACAGTGGAATCCTTCTCCCTATTGTGTGATTAAGCCTTCGATATGAATGTGCCTGGATACACATCCCCTTAAACTTTAGATCTAGATTGGGTGTGGTTGGCCTATGGTTGAGTAGAGAGTTAAAGTCCCTCCATCTATTGCTAGAAACCTTTAAGAACATAAATAAGTGTACATATCTCATGCTAATGCCTTATGGATTGTGATAAATTCTATTTTGTTGTTAATAATAAAATAGTTTATGTGTAAAACCTTCCACTATTCATGATTTCTATTATCCATATTGCTCGTAGCGAGAGAAATACTGGAGGACAGTCAATTCCCCAACATTGACAAAGAATTACAGGAGGATGTGAAGTACGCTTCACTCTGGGACACAAAGGACGTGAAACGGATCCGCGTTCCCAAGCTCTTCTGGGTGCTCATGGACATGAACATCTGGATGTGGATCAACTAGAAGCCATGCCTATCACCCACGATGTAAAATAGTCTCCAGAGTTTTATAGGCTTCAAATCTGATAAGCACAACATTTATATCAGGGCGTGAAAGGACCCGACAAAGCAGTGGACGAAGCTACCTTTTGTAGCCACTAACGATGCGATTTTTATAGTCTTGGAAACATGGCCTCCCGAAAGGCGCACCCCAGATCTAGCAGAACTGGAGAAGGTGGAAGCACAAAAGAAAAAGGATGATGCCAAGTTGCACGTCACTCAGTTAGTAGAGAAAAGGCAGAAGGAAACTACGACAGTTAAGGAAAGGGTAGCACGAGAAGTGACACAGAAAGTCACGGAATAGAAAAAAGCTGCAGATGCAGCAGCAGCAGAACAGGCATTAGAGGCAGCAACAACATAGGTAGACGAGGGCCAAGCAATGTCCTCACAAGGGTAGGAGGCAAATTAAATAGAAATAGTAGAAGGGAGCGTGGACCCAGGGGCCACGTCCACACAGTTAAAGTGCCCATGCATCGCAAAAAGAGCAGGACCAAGGAAAAAGGTCAAGGCATCAAAGTTGGACATTGACCCGATCACCTTAACCGAAGGTGATCTCCATGACATCGGTGAGATAGTCTATGATGTCACAAATGAAGCACTTCAAGAGTTCATGCAGGAGCACCAGACTGTGTTGGGGGCTCTCAGGGTATAGCTGCAGGAGTTATAGGTGCGACCCCCTCAAGTGGGTACTCTTTCTACCCACATCGCAGCAGAATCCTCGGTAGTAGAGAAGTTGCTGCACACACGAATGGACAATACGATAGTGTTGCTGAAAGGGGCCATAATTGCAGTGAATGTGACCAATAGATTTTCAGTTAGCATGTTAAAAGGACTTGGCCTTAATTTGGCTGCACTTCCGTGAGAGGCACTGTATCAGTTATAGGATGGGATAATGGCTGAGTTGCGCACCAGGGAGAGCTGTGTGATCCAAGTTCTTAGTGAGCAGAAGATCAACATAGAACAGCTCAGCTTGGAGCGCGACGAATTGGTGTCACAAAATCAAAACTTGGTGTAGACAGTAGAGGACGCTTGTCGACACATCCCGAATTGGCCATCGCAATAGATCTACTTGTAGAAGTGGAAATCCACATTTTGGAAAGTGGATTTTGTGAGGCCAAGGAAGAGATGACAAGTGTGTAGCTGGAACTGAATCTCTAGATCGCCAAGCTACAGTTGAAGGTGCAACCTTCCTCTCCCCAGGAAATCAGAGAATAGCGTGCTAGCACTATTGCAGCAGGGTTGAAGGAAATTGGAGGTGTAGTGTGTGACTGTACCAGTATGTTGGAACAGGCACTTTAGGTCTTGATGACTTTGCAGGAGGAACCCAACATCCGACGCCTGGAGACAGAGTCGCGCGAACTCCAGCAACAGTACGATAGTGTCAGAGGAACTGTGCAGATAATAGTCCTCACTCAGCAGCTTGCAAGCATGCAACAAGCCAAGGCATTAAAGGAGTAGGTAGATGCGGTGCACCTTAAGGAAGAAGTTCTCAAAGCATGCGTTCAGCCATGGATTGATGAGGCCTTCATGATCATGGAAAATATTGAAAGAAAGCTCGCGCACATACAGGGAATGAATACACAGATGCAGGGAAGCACGCAGGACACAGAGGTCTTAGAAGAACGGATGCAGCAGGTTCAGCAAGTAGCATCTCAGTGCATTGCAGACATTAGTACCATTCAAGAATAGTTGAAGGGACTCCACACCAAGATTTTCGCACTAACAGAGTGACTCAAGGGCGAGTCACGATGTTTGTGTTGGGGGCCTGTTGGGCATGGAATCCCCCCACAACATGTTTTGGGGATCAAAGCCCAAGTTTTGAGTTGATATTGTTGCAAAGCTCCACGAATTGCGGGTGTGAAATGTATGTTAGAGTCATAGGGTTATCTGCCCTAAGTTTTGAATGTAATGTCAGCCTACCCATGGTCCGTGAACCATGGGATTGTATAAATAGAGAGGCTCTAAGTTGTAAAGACAACATCATCTAATAGAGGATGCGCATGAAGAGTCTTAGAGATTAGGAAAGAAGTGTGAAGTGTGTCTTGGGTCGTAGAGTAGGAAAAGGCTCTACAGCTGAGTGCATAGAGGCCTAGTAGAGTCCACAGTTGAGTGCACGGACCCTTGCAGCTGAGTGCGCAGGGTAGAGTTGAGTCTATAACTGGAGAAGAGATTAATAAAGAAAGGTTTTGTTACCAATTTTGTGTAGTTGTTCTGAGTTATTACATGTGTGATATCATTTGCAAATATATTGTTTCTTTACTGTGCACTCTTGTATGAATTGTGAATATTGTTAAGTATAACTGAAAGTATACAGATAAGCTAAGTTAATCAACTAATATTAGATTACTAGTAAGGACTTGGGTAATAACATTGTTTGGCCTCGAGTAGGGTTGCGCGAAGGCAACATCTCAGACTGTGAGGCATGGGTAAGTGTGCATAGCGACATGCACACAGAGTCAAACCTCGAACCACTTGCACTCATCAGACATCTCCACGGTGTGGAAACCTGGTTCTAGCACCCTCCCATATTACCTCAAGTGAGACCTCAGTCCGTGCTCCATGGACTGTTGCCGAAAGGGCTAGTAGTACCGAGATTTGTTTGGCTAAATCACCTTTGAACCTGGGTCAGGCCCCAACAAGCCAAAACTTACCGAGACTTGAAATTCAAAAAGAGGGTTTGGAATATGGTATCAAGGATTTTTAGGAAAGAGTTATGAAACTAGTAGGATGAGAAAGTGGATTAGTATTTTTGTCAGCAAGCTCAACTCCATTGCCGAGCTGTTGTGAAACTCTAGGACAAGATCCTCTATTCAGAAACTGGGAGTGATCAGTACAATATCTTTTGGTGTAAGTTTCCAGAGTAACTTTATAACTAGTTGTGGAGATTGCAGGTGAAAGGGAGGTCTAGTGGACAAAATTTGTCTCGTTGCAACTGGACTCATGCAGATCTCACTACACTTCATCATCTTGACATGGATCTGACAAGGGAAGTAGATTTTTGGGTATAGACCACACTAGAAGGGTACATTGTTGAGTTTGCGGTGGAAATCCACTAATCCTTTTCAAAGGCCAAAGATGTGTTCCGATCAAGGTTGAGAGGGAAGATATTAAAATAAATAACCCTCTGGATTAATGTCTTAATGGTGGAAGAGGTCTTGCTGGTATTCCAAAGTCCAAGCATGGCATCATAAACACCTAGTACTGGGGGAAGGACCTAAAGGGAGGGATTCTACCGAGCAGTGAACTATGATGGTATTAGGGGGATGGATGTAGAGGATTCACAAAAGTCCAGGGATCTAAGAGTGCAAAGGAGAGCGCGAATAATGGAGAAATGGAAGGAAAGGGCCATGCAGGCAATTAAAAGGAAACCAAAGGGATTAGTCGAAGCAAGAGTGTTGTTGAGGAGTCTGGAGGAAGAATATAAGATGGAAGAGAGCTTGGTAGAGAGAATAGAGATGGTCATAATAGTTGGGAGTTTAGAAGGGCATAGGGGCCCTCCCTCACCAGTCGAAAGGGAGAGGTCGAATGGGAAAGGTCGCATTGGCTCAGAGGAAGGCCTAGAGGATGATATGTATTTTTTTATGTGGAGATTGTTTACATAAGATGATGTGTTGAGAAGAATCAGTGATCCACCCCGCTCCCCCTTCCCCTGAGGCTCTGGTAGTGTCTCTCCCAACCTTCCCCTGGTAGTATACGATAACCCTGCCAAAATTATTTCTAAGTTGCTCAAGATGATAAGAGTTCATAGTGTGCATATTAATTATAGAGTTAGTACTAGTATCAGTGGAAATAGTAGCAGTAGTACAAGCCTGCGAGTATCTCTACAATCGGGATCACAAGACTTTGTGATTTTAGCACGAACTCAGTCAAAAATGGTGGGATCATTAACAAGATATCCCAAATTCTCTGACAGGGGGAACGAAGATGTAGAACAACTTTGGTATCTATGCGAGGCCATTTGAAGAGCCTACGAGATGCCTGATAATGTGAAGCTAATAGAGTTCTAGACCGCTCTTAGGGAAAGGGCCTTGAGGTGGTTCATAAAATGGTCAAAGTTATAGCAGAACCCAACTGTGGACAATGTTAAAAGAGATTTTGTACAATAATTTAAACTTCCCCAGAATCATTAGCAAGGGCTTTCGAAGCTATGGGAGATAAATCAGTGTGAGGGAGACACTGCATGAGAAATAATGCAAATATTTAAGGATGAAATTAGTAAGCTCAGTTACACAGTAGACCCGAATCACCATGGTTTATCAAAGAACTGTTACCCCTCACCCGTACCCCATTGATGAAAAAAAATATTGAGACACTGTGGGATGCTCTAAAGAAAGCAACCCGAATAGAATCTATGGTTGGTTAACCACATGAATACTAGGGGGGAGAAAACTTGCATGATTCATCTATCTTGGGTCTTCAAATTCAAATTGCAAGTCTAATAGAGAATTTGAAGGATGTGCAACCAACCCGCCCGACGAGACCAAACATGTGGTGCAAAAATTTCTTGGTGGAAAGTCATGTTGCCATAGAATGCCCGAGGTTGTGGGGTACAGGTGACAAATCTTCTCCAGGGAGAACACCTAGGCCTACACCCACAGCAGGAGTCACGATGGTAGGATCTCAAGGGGTGTATCATAGCTACAAACAACCCAAGTACTGTGAAGTATGCAGGGGATATGGACACCCTCCTCGTCTGTGCCCGATATTGCAAAAGTACTATTATGTTCCAAATAAAAATTATTATGAGTTATGTGCTTCCACAACTCACCACATTGATCAGTGTAGAGTTCTAAGCACTCTATCAGATAGGTTGGACCACTCAACCTTTTGAGTTAATGAGACTACTCAAGGAGGGCAAGGAGGAGAAACAAGGGGTGGAAGGGAAAGAAGTAGGGGCCCAATTTTTTGTTACAATTGTGACAAAGAAGGGCATGTTGTGCAAGATTTCCCTCTACCAAGGAGGCCCTGGTGCTCTTAGTGTAGGGTCAATGCACATGCGACATAGGGTTGTCCAGAGCTGATTGCAATATGGGAGGAGTAGAATAGGCAGAGGGGAGCAAATTTGATCAGCGCAGAGCCAAGGGTAATGGGGGCAACCCTCTTGGCATTATGAGACAAGTGTTGTCCTTCATGGCAAATCACTCAGATGATAAATTATAGTGCAGCAAAGTTATTTTCAAGTTCACGGAATTTTATGCAGAGAAAAGTTTACTTCATGTAGAGAAAAGCTCACGGAATTTTATGCAAAGAAAAGTTTATTTCATATAGAGAAAAGTTCATGGAATTTTATGCAGAGAAAAGTTTATTTCATGTGGAGAAAAGTTCACGCACTTTCATGGTTGGTTCATGGTATTAGTCCCAGTTTTTTTGATCCTATGGTTTTGGCCGTGTTATTGGTCATGATTTGAGAAGAGCTTGCCTATATAAGCAAAGGAGATCATTTGTCTTGGTATGCTTTTGGTTGAATATCTTAAGATTGAAATATTGGGTTATTGTTTCAAAAGCTCGATCTATATGAAAGTGAAGTGGAAAGCGAATCTGTGAAGGGTGATCTCTTGAGCGCTGCAGCTGCGGAAGTGCGGAGGCGCCACAGAAGGCGCAACGTGAAGGCGCCACAGAAGGCGCAGTGCAGAGACGCCACAGAAGGCGCACTACGGAGACGCCATAGAGGTGCCATAGAAGGCGCAGTGCAGAGACGCCACAAAAGACGCAGTGCAGAGACACCATAGAGGCGCCATAGAAGGCGCAGTGCGGAGGTACCACAGGAGACGCCATAGAGGCGCCACAGAAGGCACAGTGTGGAGACGCCACATAGGCGCCACAGAAGGCGCAGTGCGGAGACGCCACAGGCCAGAGAAAAGGAAATTGCGTATCTGTCTTAAGATCTTTTGTTGACTGATTTTTTTTGTTTGATAAGGTGTTCTGGGTTTAGTTTACTGTTATTGTGGATCTAGTTATCTGGGTGTCTTACTGGTACTTGATGATCATTTGATGTTTATGGATCCAGTTTGAAAATTTATGAAAAGTGGTCCTTGAAAGAAAAGAAGTGGGGGGTTGTAGCTCCCTTCCAGGAGAGACTGGAAAACGAGAGAGAGTTGTAGCTCTCTGCAGGTTGCAGCCTGCGTACTGGTAAAGGACTGCACCAGTACAAGACCTTTGTAAAAGGAGTTTCTAATTTGAAAGAAGATAGAGACATATTGCAGCAGGTGGTTTTCACCCACATTGGGTTTCCACCTTATATCTGGTGTTCTTTTGATGTGACTGTCTACTTTTCTTGTTCATGCTCATTATTGATGGTATTGGTATGCAAAAATAATTCAAAGTATAAAAGATTTGGTAAAAGAACTAGATAATACTGATTCACCCCCCCTCTCAGTATTATTTTCAACAATTGGTATCAGAGCAGGTCCTTCTGAAGAAGCTTGATCGCTTGAAGGAAGATTTTTCATCATGAGCAACTACGAGAGGGAAGCATCTATCAGGCCACCGATTTTTGATGGGACAAACTTCAACTATTGGAAGGTAAGAGTTACTGCATATCTTCAATCTCTTGGTACGGATGTTTGGGATATCATAGAGACAGGCTACACTTTTCCTTCAGCTAATCCTACAGATGCGGCCGAAAAGAAGAAATATGAAACAAATGCTAAAGCAGTCAATACTTTGCTGGGATGCTTATCTCAAACAGAGTTTGTGAAGGTTATGCAATATAAATCAGCAAAAGAAATATGGACAAGATTTTCTTGAGCTATGAAGGAGATGAACAGGTAAAGCGTGCTAAACTTCAAACTCTCAGGATTCAGTATGAGAATCTCAGGATGTATAATGATGAAAGTGTGGCTAACTACTTTCTTCGGGTAGATGAGATTGTTAATTGCATGAAAAATTTGGGTGAAGAAATAAAAGAGGCTATTGTGGTTGAAAAGGTTCTAAGGTCATTGTCCCCCAAGTTTGAATCTAAAGTATCTGCAGTTGAAAAAAAGGAAAATCTACGAATTCTTACTATGTCTCAGCTACATGGAATTCTAACTGCTTATGAAATGAGAAAGGGAGGTCCATCAGATAGAAGAGAAGCTACTTTCAAGGCGTCGGGCAAAGGAGATTATTATGAAGCAAGTCACTTACCAGAAGAAGAAGAAGAAGAATCAAATTTTGTCAGAAATCTTCAAAGGGGTTATGGAAGGTTCAGAGGTAAGTTACCTTTTAAATGCTTTGCTTGTGGAAGAGTAGGTCATTATGCTGCAAAATGTCGTTATAAGGATAAAGGAAAGGAACCTGCTAGATGGAACAAGAAACAGGGTGCAAATAAGAAAAGCTACTACACTCATGAAGATAGTGATGGTCTATCAAATAGTGATGAAGATGAACGAGGTAATGAATATAAATGTTAATGGCATTTGAAGATGATGATTATATGTATGTTATAGATGTGGATTACTTTTTTGAAGAAATTACTAGACTTAAGAGATGTATAGAAGAGAAGAATATGATCATTGATACTCTACAATTTCAAATTGATGAAAAGGAAAGACACTTGAAAAGTTAGAAGGTGAAATTGTTGGTTTTAGAAAAGAGATTGAGAAAACAAAAGCTATTAATCTTAAGTTGTCAAAGGATCTGAAACTTTGGATGAGATTATCAATGTGCAGCGTTCTCCTCTAAATAAGACAGGTCTGGGCTATAATGGAGAAACTTCTCAAGCATCCACCTCAAAAAGTTATCTTGATGCA